>JAANQP010000391.1:0-60343 GCA_011320165.1 Fusarium protoensiforme | reverse complement strand
CCACCCACCACCATCGCACCTTCCGTCGTTTGATGTGCGGTAGTGCCTGCCTCTACCTCTACGTCTGCCTGTTGTATTTATCTCTTCTCCTCCTCCTTCTCTTTATTCTCCATTGTACCTTCTCTTCTTTCGGCGAGTCCGTTGGTTCCTTCCTGTTTGTGTTCATCCTCATTGTCTCCTCCCGGCCTTTCTTTCATTCACCTATCATTCATCCCAAGAGAGAGAGAGCCTCTCCTCCTTGTTTACGTCTTCTGTCCGACCCTCTTCGTTCTCGTGAATGAGATGACTTCTATTGGCAGCAACTCGCTTTGCAGGAGAAAGAAGTACTGGCTGGTCTTCATCTAATGATGCAGCTTCTGCTTCTCCCTGGACTTCCAAAGCTCGACCTTTAGCAACTTGTTCGCCCTTGTTCATCGAGATTCCCGCGATAACATCATCTTGATCACTCAGAGTCCTTCAGTTATCTGTCTACAAGAGTTCAGAGACGATCGGTCGTCTCCATCAGTTCAGGCTCTCGCATCTCCTATCCTCGTTCAGCACTACACCAACTCTCCCACGACAGCGACACCATGGGTCGAGGCGGCCGAGGAAGCCCGGCTCCTCGCCGTCCGGTTGACCTGACCGGAGCTATCTCACCTCTTGAGAGGAACGATTTGGTTACCTTGATCAATGCTATAACCGAGAAGCTTCACAACGACATCAGCACCATCTTCGATTCCCCCCCTGTTACCCCTGTTCTTGGGGATCAGGACATTGGCCATCACCACTTACTGGCCCTGTCACTCCGTAACACAAAGGAGAATGCCAACCCTAACCTTTCGTCCCAAGTCAAGAGAGAAACACAGGTGCCCCAGCCAAATTCCAAGGTGGCTGAGCCAGGAGAGAAGGAAGATCCAGAGGCCATCACACCTCAACTCAGAGAGCTCAAGAAAGAGGCTCTCCTCTTCTATCGCAAGTGGCAGTCGATCGCCATGCAGCGTTTCCGGGACTTGAGTGTCATGGAATCCAATGGACCCCAAACTAATATTCGTGGGCGTGGGCGTGGCAGTCCTCGAGGTGTAAGAGGTGGTCGCGCTGGCCGCGGTGGTAGAGGCGGCCGTGGAGGGCTTACAGTGACAACTGGTAAGCCAGAACATGAAACTACTGGTTCGTACACATTCCACTCACTAGTCCTTGCTTCCAATTCTTCTTATGAGCCTTGAAATCTAACTCGCGTTAGGCCCTCTCAAGACCCCTTCAAACCACATCGACCGTGACCTATCCCGTCGATTTCCACCAATTCCGACCTCGCTCTGGACACTTCCCGTTGAGAAACGAAAGCTCTTGCTTCATGTTTCGCTTCTTATTGTACTTTCACTCCAAGAGTACAGCGCCTACGCCCGTCTCCTTCTTCTCAACCTTACTTCCTCTCTGAATCTTCCGTTGAAGTTTCTCCAGGAGGAAGAAAAACGCATCGCGCAGGGATTGAGCCAGCTTGCCGTCGACGTGGCTGCCGAGCAGGCCACTGAGCAAAAGCCAGAGGAAAATAAGACCGTTGGAAAAACCAAAGCGCGTTTGGCTTCCATGACCGGCCCGTTCCGACTCGGGGCGCAGCTCATTGCTGCAGGCATTGGAACTACACATGGCGGTCATGGACTAAGACTACCTGTGGCTGCGGGCTTGCTGGGGCCCATGTCTGACAATGGCATTGCTGCAGGCTCCCTGTTTGGAATCTATGGAACGAGACCAACCAACAAGATGATTGAGTCCTTCTCTCGAGAGATCCAGGATTTTGGCATTGTTCCTATCCGAGGCACGCCCCAGGAGGACTATGTGGATGCGAAAGCCATCCCAGCCAAGAGTCGACGACTCCGAGTGATCATTGCTGTGAACGGTTGGGTCACTGAGAAGGAAGACATTACTCGACCCTGGAAGTACCTCGGCGATCATGCAGAGGTATATGTCCTGCGATGGGAAATGAGTGCTCTTCAGAGTCTGGGAGGTGCACTCGAGACTGTTGTCCGAAGCTCGGCGTGGGCAGTAGCAAAGAAGGCCGTCACTTCGCGAACCAGTAAGTCATCACTTCAGCAGTACGGCCAGGCCGCCCCTAACATTCCTATAGTATTCACGAGTCTCATCGAAGCGTCTTGGCCTGCGGAGCTCATGAAAGTGAGCAAGATAATCGACAACCCCTGGAGCATCGGGATGGTTCGTGCTGAAAAGGCCGGTATGGTGCTTGCAGACGCCATCATGCGCAGCAAGATTCAAGGAGATCGTCCCATATCTCTGATGGGTTACAGTCTGGCGGCTCGGGCCATCTACGTCTGTCTGATGGTTCTAGCTGAGCGGCGTCAGTTTGGTATCGTCGATTCGGTCGTGTTGATGGGCACACCGGCGCCCTCGGAGAGCCGAGTTTGGTTGACGTTGAAGAGCGTCGTCTCTGGCCGCCTGGTCAATGTCTACTCGGAGAGTGACTATCTTCTTGGCTTCTTGTATCGCACTTCGAACATCCACTTTGGTGTGGCGGGCCTTCAGCAAATCCAGGGCGCGGATGGTGTCGAGAACCACAGTGTTAGCGACCTTGTGAAGGGACACTTGCGCTATTCGACCCTGACTGGCAAGATACTCAAGGATATTGGCTGGGAGGACTTGAGCATGGACGCCTAGAAGGCGGACAAGCCGCGCAGAACCGCTTAGAGTGAGGGAGGTGCTGGCCGGCATGCCAGGGCCCAAGGGAGAGGTATCATTGCTCAGGGGTAGGGTAGGCAGATGAGGGAGAGAGAGAGAGAAAGAGTAGCCTTTCAGTTTGATGCGAGGATGAAGCTTTGTGTAAGATTAACAGTTAGCCAGGACATTCTAGGTATGCGTCCGTATGGCTCAAGCACAGATATAAACGTCTTATGTAAAAACCAGTCCAGCCCAGTCCAGAGTGCACAGCACCACCGCCCCCCCGCTCCTTGTATGCTCGCTCATGCTGATGGATACCATATGCTCACTCCAGTGTATGCCTCCCTCCCTCTCTTCTGTATGCTCCAAACAAGAAATGCGAACCAAGGCTTCGGGCCAGATTGAAACAGCCGGGGAATCCAAACACGTGTCTATCGGGGGCGCAATGTCCTCTTTTTTTCTCTTCTCTCCTTCTTCTTTGCTCTGCTCCATCTTCCTTTGAACAGGCTCACCCGTCAATCTACTACCTCTTTCTTGGGTGGCTTCTGTTCGTTGCCCCTTCTCGTCGACATCCCTTCGTCTTGTCGACCTTTTCTCGTGGCCGGCCAGCTATACACCGCTTTTCGTTGCTGAGGTGGTCGTCATCCTAAATTACAAACGTGGTATCGTACATGGTGATTTCTTCCTATTTTCCATTCTTCATCTTTGTCATTGGACCACCCCCCTTGAGGCTACCTTTGAGCGAAAAGGGGGGTGTCACGCCATTATGTGTATGGGTTTTAGCATCACCGACCGAAGGGGGCTGCTGGTTGGATGGTCCGCTCAGAGCTCCCAGGCTCATTGCTTCCATCACTAAAAGAAATATTCTCCTGTCGCACGTCTCATGTCTCAAGTTGGAGGGGTGGTGCCGAGCATGCTGGGAACCTGCTTTCGGATCAGGCCACGGGCGCCTCGTGGCTCGACACGGGGCATGCCCTGGATGGAACGGGGCTCCCGCATGAGAGACCGGTCGAGGCGGGCGGGAATACGGGTCACCACAGATCGGTACTCGCCCGGGAAGTTGCCCTTGGGTAGCGGCACCGAGGCTGTCCGCCAAATGTGGTCGGATGTGTCGCCAAGGAACTGCGGCACCTTGCCGCCGCGATTCGGAGGAGCAAAGCTGCTGCCGGCGTGTAGGGAGGCACCGTGAGAGGCACGGATGGTGGAGAGACGGGAGAGACCTGTCGACAGACCTGTCCGGCCTCGGGCCCTCTTGGCCATGATGATCTCATCAAACAGACGGATCACCGATGCATTGGCGGGGTGGATCTCTCGGTCATGAATGAACTCGTTGAAGCCTTTTCAGTTCCAGATTAGCATCAGACGGTCCAAAGGTTAAACAGACTTGACTTACACTGTGTTTCTCGCATCATGACCGCGTAGTCGTGCTGCTCATACGGGAGACTCTTCATGAAGCCCTCCATATCAAAGGCGTACAGCTGGCCATTGCTCTTTTGCTGACGCGAAGGCCGTCCAAGATACTTGCGGTATGTGTACAATAGACTCGCCTGGCAGCGGACAAACGCCGCCCGGACGCGGTCTGCGTGGAAGGCCTCGGGACAGACAAGGGAGACGTGGCCAAGGCATCTGCCGTGAGAAAAGATCTTGCAGCCGTTGCACATGTAGATGCCATCTCCCTCGGCGTGTTCGTTGCAGATGGTGCAGAGGGATGTGTTATCCCTGGGGATCCAGTTGAAGCAGTGGCCCTCAACCCAGACAGTTGTCTCCGTGTTCCGCACAGGCTGGATCTGCATGCTGGGCATGATGGTTGACGCGGCCAGCGTCGACTGTGCGTAGGCTGAGGGAGCATAGCCGCCGCCGCCGCCGTATCCACCTCCGTATCCGCCTCCATAGCCTCCTCCAAACGAGGTCTGGGAATCCACAGAGATGGCCGAGATGGACAGGTTGGCCTGGTGACCATTGAGGAACGGGAGGCTCGGTTTGTGGAATGGCTGGTGCTTATCCAGGCCAAACGACGAGCTGCGTCGCATCTTCTCCTCTCCGAAATGTCCTGATCGCTTCTCTCGGAGCGTAGCTGCAAGCGCGAACCCGGAGTCGCTTCGGGACACTGGCGTGGAAGGCATGGGAGGGAATGTCATCGAGACTGGAGACACCGAGGACTGCGGGCTGGTCTTGCCAGACTGCCTAGTGCTGGGTCTGTCCGATCTGCCATTTTCCACCATGGCGGTAGCAAAAGCATTGAAGACTGGCGGCTGGATCTCGTTTGGCGGATCTGCCTCTCCGAAGCCTGAAGAGTTCTGTGACACCCACTTGCCCAGAGTGCTCTTGGCGGTTGGCGATCTGAAGAGGGCGCCGTTTTCGCTCGAGAATGCGTCGTAGGGGAATGACTCCATGGCATATGGAGGAGGTCCTGTCGTGACACCATATCGAAGCTTGTGTGGCGCCGCAACCTGCAGCAGGGACATGAGTTTCCTGCGGGCTTGACGTGGGAGGCGGACCGGCTGCGAGGTGGCATCGATGGTATCCTTGTCCAGGTCGACCAAGACGTAGTCGTCCTCGGGCAGCTCAATCTTGTCGTATCGTCGCTCAATGCCTACAATATAGGGGCAAGGCGCCTCAAGGGCTGACAAGAGTCGCGCGGGAAGCACAGGGATGAAGATGCTCGCCCACTTGAGTGGGTAGAGCAGGTTAGCCAAGGCGTGGCATGCGAGGTGCAGCATGCTCGTGTGAGACGAGAGGAAGATGATGCGGGATTCCGACATGGCGTACTCGAACAGCGCAACAATGTTCTCCAGCGACAGACACCTGAACAGGGCATAGAGATCAATGGTCCGTGAGCCCGGGAGCTCGTTGTCGGCCTCCTTTCGGGCATAGAGCCGTAGCTCTCGAACACCCAGCTCGACCTGAGTCTTGGATCCCAGGGGGTTGAACGCCTCGGTGCACAGGTTGACAACGTACCGCTCCAGGGGCTGCCAGCGCCCAACCTTGGGCGAGCTCGGGGGTATCCTGAGCACACCGCCGTCTGTCATGGGCGTGACGATGGCCTTGAGCCATTCCTTCCAGAACGACATGTTGGCCGGGTCTCGACCCAGGACACCGTAAGCACGAGGGGTCCAGAGTCCGCTCTCGCCGGTGGTGAGGCCCTCAATCTTGGATGCAGCACCATGTCTCAGGGGCCGAAGCATATCCGTCATAAGGGTGATCTTTTCCTCCACCGTGCTGATCTCGTCTTCTAGCCTCTCGCGGGCCGCAGAGCCTGATGGGATCGTGGGCAGCTTGGCGAGAAGCTGCGAGAGGTGCGTCCGCTCACCAGCCAGCCGAACTCCGAGGCTCGCCGCCAGCTCTCGCTCCTCATTAGACATGTGGCTCTGCCGCCAATGCTCGCACCTTTGTTCCACCTCCTCGGCGACGTCGGCGGTCAAAGCAGTCCAGATGATGATGGTGATACCGTACAGCTTGCTGTTATCGTCAGAGGTCATGGTGAAGCCATGCCATGTCGACCGTGGCCGATCATCCGAGGACACAATCTGAATGTCGTTGGGGAAGGCAAACATTGGCACGTAGTCGGGGAACTTTCCACGCCTGGAAATCTCATCTATAGCCTCCTGTGGGGGATACCGGTCAAGTAGAACAGGCTCATACCGTCGCTTGAGAGGGTGCATATCGGGATCGGTGTTGAGGGGCTCGGGCGGCGGTATCACGGAATTGTAGTTGCTGAGACGCTTCGCGGTACGGATCGAGGCTGTATCTGCAAGTTAGCTGGAGTCACCATACTGAGGATGGGGCGCACAAACAGGAGCGACGAGAAGATGTAAAAGACGAACCTGCTCGGCTTGCACTCGCTCTGGTGCTGGGTTGCTTGCGCAAGCTGTTCATGTCCCTAAAGCTCATCTTGCGGCGGATGCTACCCTTAATGCTCCTGAGAGGACTCAGTCTGCCGCTATCGCTCTCCTCTGCCTTGATCCTCTCGGCTCTAGGGTTCACCATCGGTGCCCGAGCCTGGACTTTTGCGCCGGCACTAAAGGTCAGATCCTCGAGGAAGACCTCGCGCTCGGCTGCGAACTTGACCAGGGCCTTATCAAAATCAAAGTCGCCCATGAGCATCATGGGGCCGTCGCCCAGGATACCGCTGGGGGTACCGGTGGAATTGGCCCCTCCATTGGTGGCACCGAAGTTGGGGGGATTCACAGCACGGATAGTGGCGCTGCTGCGGTTGCTTTTGGTGTTGCCGTCGTTCTCCTCGAGCGTGTGCACCGAGAATCGGTCGGTGAGAGATATCCTGGAGAGTCGGTTTGAGGAACTGTGCCGCGAGTGTCGTGCGTTAGCCTTGGCCTGGGAGCCGTTGGCAAAATCGTCTTCAGGCTCTCCATCCTCGGCGATGGTGGACTCGACAGGAACGACGGGGACGACTGGCTGCGACGCGGGGTCGTGGATGGACACCGACTCTACGCCGGCGATCCAGAAATAGTCGGCGAGAGGGGTCGAAGAGTTCTCCATGACATGTCAATTGTCGCTATTAGGCCGCAAAAGGGCAAGGTTGGAGTAATCGGGGGTCGTGAGGGCAGAGGGCGGCGGGGGAGCAGTCGTCGACTATGCTGCTCGTCTCGCTTCTGGTTATGGTGTGAAGAGGTCCGCGATCGACAAATTTCAGGTTGCTGGGGTTTCGGTTAGGCCATGGACGACAAGACCAGCGACAAAGAACGGTTTATCGAGCGAGGGCGGCAGCGGCGGCGACAGGCGGTAAATAAATCCAAGCTTGAGCGACTTACTCTAGGCGACGGGGAAGCTCTATGCTAGGTCTGGCTGGCAGAAAGAACTTGACGTGGACGAGAGGGGGTCGGTCGAGGTCGAGAAACTGGCGAGGTGAGCCAGTCGCCCAGCGCCGTTCGTTCGTTCGTGAGCGAGCGAGCCAAAAGTTGGGTCGGCGGGTTCGAATGATCCAACCTAAACAACAGCCCCAGTGAGAATAGGGCAAGACACGATAACACCGGGAAGCCGAGCCGAGTGAATAGGGAAAGCAAAAGAAGAAAGAAGGGAAAAAAAATAAAAAGAGAAGTCGATGATGATGGGAGAATGAGATGAGCCCGAGCGGATAGAACAGGAGAGAGAGCGAGAGAGACCTGGACGACGAGGATTTGGCGTCGATCCGTCCGTCAGTGCTGTAGTGGTGCTGGCTGGTGCTTGGTACCTGCTTGGTACTGGTTATAGGTACCTACTGCCTGAGCTCAACCCGGACGGACGAGACCTGGGACGTGGACGTGGATGTGGACGTGGATAGCAGATGGATGGGTACGGGGTACTTGGTGGCAGCGGTATCCGATACATCCACCCAGGGCGAACAAGCAAGCCTGGGCCATCAGAAAAAGCGACCGGGGTGTCTGACGCAGGGTGCCTTCTTTAGTCGTAAAATGGCGGATTGTAGGGTCCAGTTCCGTCACCTCTTGGACGCCTTCGGCCTCTGGGGCTTGGAGCAACGGCAGCCCGGGCTTTTGGGCGACTGATAGTCCAGGGGCTTCCCGGGAGGGCTTCTAGGGGCAACCACCCACCAAGAGCGTAGGTCGATACCAAGTAGGGTTGCAGTGTGGTAGGGGACCGATTTTAGGGGACCACTGAGAAATGCGCCTGACACCAGTCCATTGAGGGCGTGATAGCCTCCTAGGCTGAGCTCCCATCCATCATCAGTTAGGGCCAACCACTGATGAGACTCACCGCTGGGTTCGGGCTCTGGGCAGCATCAGCATCACCACCACCCACCACCACCCACCACCACAGCGCATACCCGACAAGGGGCCAATGCCTTTACACCATCTGCATCCGAGTCAGCAATGGCCGTCTCGTTCCCGTCGCCGTAACCCTGAACGATATGGTACAGCGTCGGAATGTATCCGTGCCTTTCTGACAGTTTGATGCCCATGAGCGGCCGCAACCAAGAAAATGGGCGTCGATCTCGAGAAACACGCCGTCCCTTTGCACCTTTCGATGATGCATCCATCCAGAACACATCCGTCTGCCCATCCAAACAGTGCAGCACTTCCGCTTACCAACAACGTACGGATACAGTACCGACCGTTCTGCGGTACAGTGCCGCCTGCGCCCGGCATCAGGTACCCCCCAACCAGCTCGATCCAGGTACCATCAGCCTCAGGGGGTCAAGCAAGCAAACCTTTGCGCCAGCGGCTCCACGGGCCATGATGGATTTCTGTGGTGCTCCGTTGGTGCATGCATTGGTTCTCTTGGCCGGGGTCAGTCATGCACCATGGCTTGTATCTCTTGTGTGGGCGCTTCTCCCCCACCAAGCCGTTCAGTTCGAGGTACCTGCAGAGTCGCGCGTTTATCGTGCGGCGGAGGAGGTACCTCATTCTGTCTCGTCCCAGTCCAACCTCCATGTCTTTCCCCCATGGACGAGTCCCACTTGGTCTCCGTCTCGGCTCCACCAGCTAAGGCAAAGGTGCTCCGTGAGCTGAGTGAAGTGAGCCAACCTTGGCAGAGCTCATGACGAAGTTGGTTGGGTGATGGAGTTGGTTGGTCGTTGGCCATCGACATATAAGCCCCAAGTTTGACCCTCCGAGATATGCTTGATCGTGACCATAATGAGAGGCGCCATGCAACGGATACTTCTATGCGGATGATATGAGCGCGTCAACCGCAAGTGGGTGCACCTGCAACTGTTTCCGCCTCTGCTTCTACTTCTGCATCAGCGACACCAGGAATATGCATGCTTTGGCCAGTAACTCGGCGAGACGGCACCCATCACGGCTCGATGGCTCTCTCAACCGATGAGTTGTCCGTCCTGGGCTATGACTCCCTCGCGCCCGATGCGGCCCTGTTTGGACTTTGGTCAGCACAAAAATAGGTGTGGTGTGGTGCGCTGTCGTTTTGAGGCAGAGCCACACACAGTTTGCTCATGGTTCTGGATCACTGATGGGAAACTCCTTGCCTGGGGATCCAATAAGTGATTAGTCGACAGCACTACGATGCAGTTGTGGTTGCAGCGCCGGGTGCAGTAGCAGAATCAGGAGCTCGTACAGGGCCCATATTTCCGGGTCCGGGCCCGGGCTTGAGTCCCAGTTGCTGCTGCTCCCGTCGGATTTCAGGCAGGCAGATCTGAAGGGAAGGGCAGGCAATATCACCCCGGAACCACGGCTCGCGCGACGACTGATGCGGTGAGGTGCAGTGCAGTATTGAATAAGGCGTCGTTTGTGCTCCTTTGGGAAATACAACAAGAAATGGGATGCATGGTTTTGAGCCGGATGCTGAAACCGGGGGTGGGAGAAGTACAGTGACTGTTGTTAAACCAAGAAGTCTGGGCATGTCCTGTCCAACGCTCCTTCCTACCTGCCTAGGAAATCGACTTGCCAATAAAAACCCGATTGGAGCTGGCTGGGCGCCTCGGCTGGCTAAGTGCGCAGGTGGGCACGCAGGGCGCTCCTTCCCCCATCTCAATCCCACCCTCACCGTTCTTGTGCAGATGGGCGGGCCTGTAGAACGGCGCCCCAAACGCTCCGTCGACATTCATCGAGACTGTCTGACTGGCTGTGGATTTTGCAGCAACATGCATCCATGATCGTCTTTCCCTCTTTCGCTTCTGTGATATTTGCTTTTTTTTCTTACTGCTGTGCCTTCGCTTCTTCCCTCCATTTCGCCTCCTTTTTCGCTTTTTCTTCTTTGCTTCTTCTTTGAAACAACCTGTGAAGCCAGCTGGGCCTACGTCAGTCCTAGTCTAACGAGGCTAACAACCGACCTAGCGCGGTGGGTGACGATGGCGTCCTTTTCATAGCGCCCCTCGCCTCCCTCTCTCTCTCTGCAGTGACAGAGATGAGTAGCCAAAGCAATAAAAGAATCGAAAGTACACAGTACTTGGGCTTCATCCCGTGGATGTGAGGCAGTAGCTTCATCTGCTAAGCAAGGGTAAAGATGAATCTGCACGTGCGTGGGCAACCATGACTGACATCCATCCATCACAAATCCCTGATCGACGTGAAGTTGCACGAGGGAGGCAGGTACGCCGTGGGATAATCCTCAAGAGACCCAAAGTCGATTAAACCCTGCAGATCACTTCGAATTCGGGCATCTCCTGCCTCTTACACGACGCCTGCTTGAGGCACAGCGTTGATTGGCCAGGCTTGTCTAAACTGACGGGATTTACAGAGCGGTGCTGAACTTCTCACCTCTTTTGTCCACGGAGCATCCATGGATCTCAACACTTGTTGCATCCGATGTTGCTGTTCAATACGAGCCCTTCTTCTCCTTTCTCCCTAACGCCCCTGTTATCTCCCTTCTCCCATAATCCACCTCATGTGCGACCTCGAGCCCGTGGATAAATCGGGCACAGAATCGTTTGAGGGGCCACCGCCCGCCCTCGTCCGTCCTAGTCCAGGGGCTACCTGCGACCAAAACAGCCCAAAGAGCGCGCCAGGTCGTCCTAAGCAATGCGCCCCTGACGGGCCCTGGTGGGAATACGAAAGCACGAGCCAAGGCTCTGATGCAGGTACGGACGACGCCAAAGACGCAGCGCACCACAGCGAGACAGACGAGAGACCGAGACCGACCTCTCCACCCATGGCCATGGATGGCTTGTTTGTGTGCATGGTTCGTCTTGTCAGCCAATCTGATCCCCTCGTCGGCCTGGATCAAGGAAACAAAAGAGAGGAGAAGAGAAGAAACAGAAACAACAACCTGGAGCCGTCAAGACGAGAGCAACTCCCTTGTCCCGGTGCGATGGTCCAGGCTCTCACCCACTTCCATCCCATCCCGTCCGTCGCCTTGACGCCTCAATTGGCCTCGACCTCATGGAGCCATAGGCACGCACGCACACACCTCCTGTCCATCTTTGGGCGTCCAGTCGGTAATCGGATTGGCCGCCGACCAAGCGCGCCATGGTGTTGTTTGAAGATTAGATTCTTTGCCATGGCAGCCAGATGGGTGACCAGGCCATCCTCTCCAGGCTGAGCCACGTCTCTCTATCTAGTGCTGATAAGTCAGTGTATTTTGGACTGACAACTCATCGTGCACCAAACCAGAGGACCACCACACATGGTCCACCAAGCTGTGTCCTGCTGGGTCAACCACGTGGTTCTGTCCCTTGAGCATTCTCTTTGATTCCTTGTGCTTCACCCAAAACTGCTCATCATGCTGCACTGCGCCTAATCAAAGCACTCTGTTCGCCTGTCTGGGCAAGTCATGCTCATGCACGTCTCCGCATGCGCTCAAGCACTCTGTTCAACCTCTGTCTACCTGACACAAGACGGCGCGCCTCAAGATCGTGGCTGCGTGCGGTTTCCGATCATGGCAAACCGCTATGCATATCTTTGGTCGTTGATCGGCGTCGGATATCCAGCTAAGCGGATAGCCGTCCCAGCAAGAGGCCTGCTGCGTGCGTGCCCATCGCGTCGTCTTGTTTCAGGTCGCTCTCCACGTTGGACCGTGTGTTACCTTTGGTTCCCTTCCCTTCCCTTGCGGGTATCAGATCTTAGTGTGATGAATGCCCTGTTTCGCTTGGTGTTTGTTCACCCTGGTAGATCGCCCGCCGCACCGTTGGAGGCGAATCAGTGCCCTTATACGGATATCCCAGTCTCCGGGCTCTCGAGTTGTGCACTTCTTGCTTAAAGGTTGAAACAATGTAGTCAGCGGAGAGAGGGAGGATTTACGGGGCATGCAAACATCGCCTTTGCACCATGACCATGACCGTCAGAACCCCTGCTCAGTGTTGCTGCATCCCCTTTTGGGAAAACCCGGTCCAGAGACGTGGGATCAAGGCTTGAGACGGGGACGCACGACAGGTCGCATAATATTATTCTATTCTTGGCCACATAGATTGTTAAGCATGGCCTTTCTCTTCTGCAGTCCCCAGATTCCCATGCTGCCTTGCTTGCTGCACGCGTCATGGCTTGTCTATTTCGAACCATCCATGTCATCCAATACCAACCGCCAGTGGTTTGGGACGACTGACGAGGGTGAACCCGGCAGTGGGCTCACCACTGCCTTCAACTCCCGTCGTCGACGTACCATCCATCCCCAGTTATTCTGGCTCGACATCAGTCATCCATATCCATATCCATACCTCTCTGCTGCCTTTTATATGCCCATGTATCCGTATAACTGACTGACAGAAACCCCCGAGAGAGACCCTGTCCTTGACAATGTCCTTGACATCGAACTCAGACCCAAGCAAGACTCACAAAGTCCCAAAAAAAGAAAGAGAGAGCGACCCATGTCTCGCACCAACTGACTTTTCGTGAACCCTGTGTCCACTCCCCCCATCTCTCGGCCGTGACGTGACCCCCCTGTCGTTTCCTTTCCCTTGTCTTCCCTGCCCGAACCTCGAGTTAAGGTTCGAGACAGTCAATATGCCATTGAGACCCAAATTGTCGGAAACTGGCCGGTGCTCTCTGCCTTTACTTTGCATCTTTCAATATCCCCGCACCCTCTCTCTCCCCTAGCGGTTGTTCTATTCTTGTGCCGTGTTGCTGACAGTCCGAGACCTGAATGTCGCAGTGCGTTAACCCGTCCGCGCCCCGGCACAGCTCGCAGGCAGTAGAACGAGATCACGGGATTGTCCTTCTGGTTCCAGGTTGAGAGCCCCCGGTCAAGGTTTGTGTCTGCCGTGTCGCTCTCACCGTGCCACTCGCGTGCCCAGCTTGCCGGTTGACAGGAATCCTCGGTTGCCCATCTCGCCCCTCCAGCCAATGCCCAGTGACCCAAATATGATCCTCCCGTCTGGTGTCACCTCGACGTCGCCGCCCGACGTCCCGGTGCCGCTGCTGTCCTCCACCACGAAACACACCTGCTCCACCTCGCCCGGGTGCAGCACCGGCTTGGTGCTCCCGCTCGCCTCCCAGTTACAGTCGCGGTACCGCAGCCCGGGCTCCGTGTCCAGCACCACCTTTTCCAGCTGCACCACGTCCTCGCTGCAGTTCTCCAGCTGTGCTTCAAGCGCCCACCGCCGCGGCTGTCCGTCGCCGGCCGCAGCCTTGAGGGGCCCGACCTTTGTGCGCACAATCAGCGACGCCTTGCAGATGAACTGATAGAGCTTGCGGAACGTCCTTGTGCGCCCACTCGTCTCAGTCGCCTCGTAGTAGCTGACCGTCACCGCCAGGACGTGGTTGCCCTCTTCCTTGAGGTCGAATGAGACGACCCTCTGCAGCGTGCCGCCAGCGTCGAGGTCCGCCTCGGGTTTGTCGGTGGGCGGACCGAGCTCGAGGTGCTGGACGGCACCCATGCCGGGCGTCTTCATCTCGGCCTCGATGCGCACATCGCGGATGTTCTTGGGCACGTCCGGCAGGAGGTCGTTGTTGGCGCAGAGCGTGCAGCTAAACGTCTCGCCAACGTATGCCGAGCCGAACGACACGGGAAGGTTGACGATGGGGCTGAGGAGGAACGGGGACGGGTTCGACGTGGTTTCGGAGCGGTAAGCAAGCGATGCCGGAGCTGGGGCTGGCTTGACGGTAGCGCCTATGGAAGAGGGGGGGTCGATGGGATGCTGGGTGACGAGCGAAGGGCGTGATAGTCTTGAGCAGCACCATTGCAGGTTAGACCTGGGGCATTCACATGGAGCCGCGTAAGATAGACAGGAGCATAGCTCACCGAAGGACCTTGAGGGAGATGGAATGAGGTTCCTTGACGGGATCGTGGGAGGGGTATCGCTGATGGCTCATCTTGCCATGTTGCAGATCTAGAGCGACTATGGGAGACGGCGCAGAGTCGCAGTCTTTACGTGTTCGGCAATGATGATGGTCTTGTCTTGTTCAAAAAGAGGTTGGAGTTGCGATGGCGCTCATGCGACCAAAGGTTGGGCTTATCGATAAGACCTGCCCCTCACCAGCCACATCTCTTCTCAACCTAGTTCATGCCGAGCTACATGCGAACAGTCCGAATCACTTCAAGAAGTCTACTGATTCACTACGAGTGCTAGAATGGTATTAAGCAGATTAACCGTCCTGAGTCGTCGCAGTGTGACGACTCCTCAATTAGATCAAGTTGATACGGCCAGGATAAATGGATACTGAGATCTCAACCTGTGATAGTTATTTCAAAAAACAATCTTTTGCGACCTACTAGAGAGCAATGCGGTGCGTGCTAGCTTGCACGGCGGCATCCAAACGACGCGCCGAGACTGTTCCCTAGGTACCGAGCAACTAGAATTCGCATACGAGAACCTGAATCAACGCCCTCTTTTTCGTAATGCAAGCCGGAGCGTTTACGTACAGAACCAAGGCATTCCAACACCAGCAAGCAAGTCTTTCTTTTCTTCAAAGGAGGGCCGTGGCCGTTTCTGTGAGAGGGGAGGAAGGGAGCACACCCTTTAGGCACACCCTTTAGAGGCCTGGAGGAGGGGGAACCTACAAGGGGATGTTAGTCAGTTGCTGCACGCGGCATAAGATGCATTCGAGCTACTAGAGAGTGGACGGAGTCCCACTCCCTCGGGGTTCCACATACCGCGCCGTAGCTCCCTCCAGCCGCAGGGGGAGACCCGGAGGGTGGAGGTGGTGGAGGCGCCGAGCTGGGCGGCGGAGGCGGCGGAGGAGCTGCCTCACTCGGGGGCGGAGGAGGCGGTGAAGCCGATTGCCCAGGAGCGCCTGCAGGAGAGCCCTGGCCCTGCGTTTGAGCTTGTGCCTGGGCTCCATAGTACTGCTGATACATGGCGACATAGCTGCAGAACGTGGTTAGCATCGGTCAACCGGAGTGTTGAGTCAACACGAGGGGTTTGAGAGGGGTACTCACTTAGCATATCCGCCATAGGCCGCGTACGGATCCGCTCCTCCATAGTACTGGGCGTACTGAGCAGCATAGTCAGCGGCATTGGTTGGGCTATTGACGCCTGGAGGTGCCGAGCTGTTGTTGGAAGCACCGCCAGAGCCAGAGCCGTAACCACCATAGCCGCTGCCACCATGAGAGCCGCCATAGGAGCCATGAGAACCTCCGTGAGAGCCGCCATGAGAATGATTACGATCGCCATAGCGGTCTCCTCCATAGCGAGGAGGGCGGCTCTTGAATTCCTCATACTGCTCCTTGACGTTGGCAATCAGATCCTCGCACAGCTCCTTGGCCTTTTCGACCATGTTGGCATCAGGTCCCCTGATAACATGTTAGCCAATTCTGTTGAGATACCCGTTGGGATTCCCTTACGTGACATGGAGGAACATGTCCTCGTCATTCTCTCTATTCGTAGCTGCTTCCAAGTAGCCAGATCCTCGGCCCTTGATCTGCACACGACAACCAGTCTCTTGCTGGATGTGCTTGACGTAGGCTCCGCCGTGTCCAACGACCTGAGCACGCAGATTGAATCCATGAACGGGCTCCAGGGTGATCGGGATCTTCTCTTCGGGCCATTTGCGCTGTAGGATGTGTCAGTTTGTCCATCTTACTCAACGGTTGTAGTTCCTCACTCGTCCAAATTCGTCTCGTTCCACTTGCTCCTGGTCTCGGCGGCGGAAACGTCGCTCATCGACGAGCTGGGGAAGTTCCTGCTGAATTAGCTCATTGATTTTGGCGACAGCCGACTCCAAGCCTTGCTTGGATGTGCTTGTGACGTGGAGATAGAGCGGAGGATTCTATAGAACTTGTCAGTGGCATATCTCTCAGGAAGAAAGCATACTTACAGCAGCCGTTGACATGCTCTTATTAGGATAGTAATTGCCGCGAGTGGTGACGTCTTGCAAAGTCAACATGAAATCCTACAACAACAGTAAAAGGAATTGCGTACCAGCGCCGGTGTCGTCTTTAATCTAAATCAAGCGGGAGTCAGCAGGAGCAACGAAGGGGGTGTCGAAGCGAGCTATCAAGCTGTGTAAGCATGATATCCTCGATTCAAGTGCAAGAGGCAATCCGACATGGCGAGTCTGGGAGGATCAGTGGATTTCAAAGAGTATTTACCATTTTCTGCGTGGACCCCTTTGTGAGGAGGTAGCGGTTCCTCAAGTCGTTCACTTCAATGTCCTGGATATAGTCGCCATCTGCGACATACATCTCCCCGTTGAGCGCAGGAGCTGTCTTTGAGGAGCTTTGCGAGGTCGGCGCGGGTATGGCGGGGGAGGATTCGGCGGGCTTGATCGGAGGGACATCGACGTGTTGGATTCCTTTGCGAGCTTGGAGCTGCGCATTGATTCTAGCCGCAGCGGCAGCTGGGAGACAGGTTAGACACAAGGTCGGAGAAACAAGCGGTCGCGAAAGTGGCCGCGAAGCATAACAACACACGTACCAGCAGCAGCGGCGGCATCGGCAGGTGACTTTTTAGGATCAGAACCTCCATCGTTTCCAAGGGGGCTGCGGTCCCTTCCAGGCTCAGATCGACGCGCCGGAGGAGATCGAGAGCGGCGGTCGAATCGTGAGGCCCTCTTGGGCTCTGGTTCGGTCTGGTCGAAGCGCGAGCGCTTCACCGTTCGGCGTTCGGTATCATCCATGGCGCGCGAAGCACGTGTGTGCGCAGGACGAGATTGGGCCGTCTGTCACAAGTCGTGTTTGCGCTTGTAAATCTCTAAGAAAAAAGAGTCTATGATGAACGATCCGTGTTGACGTGTAATGATGCGATTCTTTGAGAGTCTGCGTAAAAAATCGGTAACCGAAGCGCTCGTGTATCGAAGTGGAGCTGTTCTCGTCGATGCGAAAAGAAAGGCTGGTTGGTTTGGTTTGATTTGGTTGGTGAGGGTCTTTCTCCGGCGCCAAAGCCTCACAAAAGGTTGTCGTCTCATGCACGGACCTCCCGCCAGCCTTCCGCCACACGTGGCTGTGCGAGACATGCGTCGGCGCGAAACCGGCGCCCTTGAGAGCGGGCAGCAGTTTTGAGGCCGAGATTGAGCACCGGCTCAGCGTGAGAGGTGAGCAACAAATGCACCCTCATTGGACGGTTTGTGCTGCTGTGGCGCAGCCTTGCATGGGTTCGTGGACAGATCTGGGGAATCTGATGGCAGTTGGATTCAGAGCTGTGCATTTGTGCAACCAGACAGCAGCAGCCATTGTGCGGTCACATGGACAGCGTCACCTCTAAAAATTCGATTTTTCCAAGTTCAGAAACCCGTTAGATTGCCTCTCTCAACCTTCAAACAGCCTCCTCACCAGCCAAAAGCTCCATCCATCCGCTGGGCTTCAGCGCTTTCGCGGGGCTGCGATAACAAGCTCCAGCGGAACCCCCCCTTGCTGAGCTGATCCGTGCCCGCAAACCCCGACCGTCTACCCCATCCACACCTCCTCCGGTCACCGGCCTATCGGTGGCCCATTGATTTTTTCGGCCTTTCCCTTTCCTCCCCTTGAGTCACGATCTCTGTGCATCCTTTGCCGGTCCAATTGCTATTTCTACCGCCTCTGGGAAGCATCTTGTTCTGGCTAGAGAACCATCCCGTTCTCCTGTCTCTTCAAGATGGCGTCTCTACGGCCCTTGGCCGCGTCCCTCTGCCGGGCAGTCTCCACGAGGGGTGTCGCCTCTGTGCGGCATAGCTCCTCATCGACCTCTGCCATCGCCTACAAGGCCCTTCGCCGTCGCTCCGCGCCTCTGCCCGTGAGCGATAGCCCTCCCGTCTGGTCTGCCCAGGCCGCCGTCTCCAACATCCTCTACGAGACTCCGGTCCCCTCTACCGCTCCTCCCAAGCGCCACATCCTCAACTGTCTGGTCCAGAACGAGCCCGGTGTCCTGTCCCGTGTCTCTGGTATCCTGGCTGCCCGTGGCTTCAACATTGACTCTCTTGTCGTGTGTAACACCGAGGTCAAGGACCTATCCCGCATGACCATTGTCCTCACTGGCCAGGATGGTGTTGTCGAGCAGGCCCGCCGACAGCTTGAGGATCTCGTCCCCGTCTGGGCTGTCCTCGATTACACCAACGCTGCCCTCGTCCAGCGCGAGCTTCTGCTTTGCAAGATCAACATTCTTGGCCCCGAGTACTTCGAGGAGCTTCAAGCTCATCACCGCGAGATCGCTGCTGGCGACTTCGAGGTTGACTATGCCCACGAGGCCATCGAGCGCAGCCTGTCGGATACCGCCAAGGACTTCCATCCCAGCAAGCTGGCCATCAGCCAGGCCCTCCGACACAAGCACGAGCATCTCAAGTCCATCACCTACTTTGCTCACCAGTTCGGTGGCAAGATGCTCGATATCAGCACCAACAGCTGCATTGTCGAGATGTACGTGACCCACCCCTTTGCTTTACTCTTTTTATATACTGACATCCTCTGTAGTTCCGCCAAGCAGTCCCGTATCGACTCGTTCCTCAGGCTGATTGCCCCCTTCGGCATTCTCGAGTCTGCCCGCACTGGCCTTATGGCCCTGCCCCGATCACCCCTGACTGAGGCTCCTGAGGAGGCCATCGTCAAGGAGGCTGACGAGGTTGTCGACGCCAGCCAGCTCCCCCCTGGCTAAGTCACGATATCATGGATGGTGGCCCGGCCCCATGGCGTCCGGCGAGGAAAGGATTTGGTTTAGTTGATTTAATTCCAATGACTATTTTGTTGTTCGTACGCCAATGCTCCGCCTCCAACCCAGTGTAGAAACAAAAAAAGACACCAGACATGTACACATTTTCTGTTTAGAACTTGCCCTTGTTCACGACAAAGCCCTCGAGAGCGGCTGGATATTGTCAGTGTTGAGTCTGATAAAGATTGTGGTGAATACTTACAAACAGCGGCCCAGAGACGGTTCTCGGCCTCGGGGAACACCAGAGATCGAGGGCTGTAGAAGACCTCATCGGCGACCTCCTCGGGGTGTCGGGGAAGGCAGTGCATGAACTTCCAGTCCTCCTTGGCACCTCCTCGCTTGGCAAGGTCGTTGGTGATCTGGAAACCGGCAAAGTCCTTGAGTCGCTTCTGGGTATCGGCCTCCTGGCCCATAGACACCCAGGTGTCGGTGACCAGCACGTTAGCGTCCTTGACAGCCTCCTCAGGCACGTTGGTCTCAAGGAGCTTGCCAGGTGAGACGACGCCCTCGGCAGCAGAGTTGATGAGCTGCCTCATGGCATCAGGGATCTCGTATCCCTTGGGAGCGGCAACCGAGATATCGACGCCCATCTTGACGCAGCCAATGGCCAGGTCGAAAAGGACATTGTTGGCGTCACCGACCCAGGCAACCTTGAGGCCGTTCAGGCCAAGGCTAGCTCCCGTGGTGTTGCTGGCCGGGAATGTCTCATGGAGGGTGAGGAAGTCGGCAATGGTCTGGAGAGGGTGGAAGTCATCGGACAGGGCGTTGATGACAGGCACGCTCGAGTGCTGGGCAAGAGTAGCGACATCGGAGTGAGGTCCAACTCGAGCCACCATGCACGAGGTCATGGAAGAGATGACAACAGATGTGTCATAGAGGGACTCATTCACCTTGTCAAGTATTAGCGTTGAACGATGTTGGTGACCACGACTAAACCACTCACACCAAGTTGAATGTCATCCTTGCCCAGAAACATGGGATGACCGCCAAGCATAGTCACAGCAGCCTCAGTAGAAACTCGGGTTCGGGTGCTACGCTTGCTGAACATCATCGCAACGGCCTTGCCAGCGAGGCCACCGCCGAGCATGCTATGAGGAGCTCCGCCCTTGACAGCGATCTTTCGGGTGTTGGCATCCCGGACCAGATTGGCAAACTCGGTAGGAGTCAGATCAGCAATGGTCATGAGATGCCTCGGGGTGGTGGCCTGTGAGTAGGCTCGCTTCTGAAGGCCATTAACGGCACCTCGAGCGATTCGGAAAGCAGTGGTCTTCATGGTGAGGGGACAGGCTGGCGAGGTCAATGAGAGGTCTATGTGATTACCAGAAGCATGGGACTTACAGGTCAAGTGTCTAGAAATATCAATGAAAAGAATTGGAAGAGTTGATGCGAGATCGAGTGACGAAGTTTTATTGAGCCAACAGCTGGAAGAGTCATGCTGCATGCAGAGAGCGAGCTCCCGGACCGCAGATTGCCTTCTGACCAATGAGGAGCCTCAAAAGCTGTTAAGATCCACCTTTATCTTTTAATTGACGTACAATCTCTATAATAGTTTATCACAGCTATTTCATACTCGTAGAGCTCTTCCTAGCCTTTTAAACTATATAAAGCATCTTAAAGATATTGCAGTCCTGGTATCCAAAGGCACTTTTCACTTGAGGGCGATGTACAGAGCCATCGCCGAGAAGCCGGATTTCCAATGGCGATGGCCCTGTTGGTCCACTAACCTGCACGCTAATGTGGTGACAAGGGCATGCTCTCTGCAGTGACAATGAGGTCCCGGTTTGTTGGCGGTGAGACGTTGCAGGGAAGAATGAGAAACATGAGCTGAGTGTCTAGGAAGTTTCTGAAAAGTGAGTCCATGAAAAGAGCATTATTGGTGTACATGAAGAATCGAGAGCTCAACAAGGGCATGTCCATTCATACTATCTCCGCGGATCACGTGCCTGCTGACGTCAGAAATCCCAGAGTGAGCTTAAGGGGTACAGAGTTACTAGACACCAGAGATGGTATGAATTCAGTGATCTAGTATCACTCTTCATCAGCTACATACTATGCCTTCTTGTCCAATATTTACAACACTCACCAGATGACGTCCTCACATGAGAGGGTCTTGAGGGAGGGTCACCGAGCTCGGAACAGGCCCCAACCCCGATCTCCAGGGCCAATCGCCACGCGAACTTTCCTCTTTAGGCTTGGTCTGGGGCTTGGTTCCTGGCGCGGGCCATTGCGGACCAATCATACCCCGTACCTCCCCACATCCTTATCAATCCATTCCCACCCTGCAACTTCACCATCGATGACGAGTCGCCCGTGCTAACTTGCCTCTATCAACTGTCTTACACCATCACGTTGTTGCGCATCATCTTCCATTCTCTCTTCTTTAGTGTCTTTGATACTTGATCCTCGCATCTATCTGATTTCCCTGTAGCCGCGACCCCTTCTGCAACTTACGCGCCTTGTGCGCACCTCAGCCCCATTACATTAGGCGGCCTCACCACCGACAACAGCCCACCATGACCGCCCCCGACGAAACCGAACCTCTCCTCTCGCCAACGCGGGAGGAACAGCCCACCGAGAGCTCGCCCCTTCTTGGTGATGGCGATGATCGACATAGCGAGGTTGACGAGCACGAAGAACCATCGACCCAACCTCAGCCTCAGGACAATAAGAGCGCCCGGTCATCATGGCGATGGCCTTCGATTATCGCCATGGCCTTCCTCGGCATTCTTGTAATTCTTATTATAATCCTTGGCTTCCTCGTTCCTCCCGCCGTCAAAGAGTATGCCGAGAAAGCCGCCGTCCTCGAACCGACAAACCTGTCCATCGAGAATATCACGACCGATGGAATCCGGGCACGAATCCGTGCAAATGTCTACCTCGACGGCTCGCGTGTCGACAACTTGAACTCCCGTCGCATCGGAAAGGCTGTTACTGGTATCATGCGAAAACTCGAGACCAAGGAGACGACGGTCCGAGTCTACCTCCCCGACTACGCCGAGGCTCTTGCCGGCACCGCCGTTGTCCCGCCTTTGGTCGTCGACGTTGTGGACGGACACAATAATGAGCTAGACTTTGTAGCCGAGGTCATCCCCGGCAAGGCCGAAGACATCCGCAAGATCGCGAACGACTGGTTGGAGGGCAACTTGAAGCAGCTCAAGGTGGTGGGCAAGACCCAGGTTCACCTCAAGTCGGGCATCTTCCCGCTGGGAACCCACGATGTGGCCGAGTCCATGGTTTTTGAAGGTCAATCTCTCTACCGTTCCTTTGCCTCTTTGTACTTGGGACAGAAAACCCTATTTTAATCAAACCAAAAGTGCTTTCCTTTCTTCAGAGCTCAACTAATGTCCTCACAGCCAAGAAAATTCCGTCCATGCCCGACTACAAGATAGAACGTCTCGATCTCCACGATCGCCCGGTAGACGGCCACGGACGGAAAGTGATTGAGGCAGACGTATCCTTGACTGTGCACAATGACTACCCAGTGTCATTTGAAGTCCCGACTCTCGGGTTCGAGGTCCTAGTTCCCAACTGCGACTCATCACTGCCCTCCATCAGTGTTGCAGACGCCATTACCGACCCCATTCACATTCGTGCCAAGGAGGACGTCAAGGCAGACGCCAAGGGAGTCATCCGTGATATACCAGAGTCCCTTACACGAGCGTGCCCTCATTCCGAGTCCTCTCCCTTAGACCACTTTATGGATCGTTACCTCCATGGCGAGGAAGCCCAGGTCTTTGTGCGAGGAAAGAAGCTCAATGATTCAGATACTCCAGAATGGATCTCGAATATTCTCGAGAGCATTACTGTTCCCGTCGAGTTTCCGGGGCGATCATTCGACAACTTTATCCGCAACTTCTCACTAACAGATGTCGACTTTAAGCTACCAGATCCTTTTGCTGATGTCAACGACCCAAACGGCCAACCTCGGGTCTCTGGAACGACACAAGTGTTGGCAGCTCTTCCGCCTGAGCTGAACGTTGACCTGGCGGTCGAGAAACTCCGCGCCAATGCAGACTTGTTCTACGAGAAGCGCAAGCTCGGCGAGCTCAACCTGCGTCACTGGGAAAAGGCCAACTCGACAAAGGTCCAAGACGACGCGAACGACGAAGTCCTACTCAACATCACCTCACGAGTGGTCGACGTGCCCTTGACAATC
This sequence comes from Fusarium protoensiforme, assembly GCA_011320165.1. NCBI lineage: Eukaryota > Fungi > Ascomycota > Sordariomycetes > Hypocreales > Nectriaceae > Fusarium > Fusarium protoensiforme. The sequence continues at coordinate 37,142 of JAANQP010000391.1, read as the reverse complement.
ACCGATGGCGACGTATTCAGCGAGGTGATGCAAAAGCTACTCTTCGGCGACGAGGATCTCATCCTCGACATCAAGGCCGAAGTCGATGTCCAAGTCTTGACCGTCCTCGGAATCTTGACGGTCAAGAAGGTTCCCGCAGAGGGCAAGATTCCAGTAAAACGTTCGTCTTCGTTGTGGTAATCTCTTGCACCCCCCTCGAGGATCACAGTCCTCCATCACACACACGCTGAAGTATTTCCTTGACGTGCCTCGCGACTCTGTCGATAGCCACCGCTGACCAGGCTGTAGGGGTTCCTGGAGACACGCTCAGCAAGCTCAATCCCCAGGTTGGAGAGATTGAGATTGTCGAGACCTCGGAGACGGGCGTTCAGATGAAGGGTTTTGTCAACATTACCAACCCTACGCCCTACACAGCCGTGGTCCCCTATTTCAACATACATATTCTCCATGATGGCCAAGTACTCGGGGAGGCTGTATCCAGGAACGTCGACTTCGGTCAGGGCGAGAACACAAACATTCTCGTCCACGCAACTTGGGATCCAGCGCAGTTTGGAGGAGACAAGGCACATGAAGTTGGCCGGAAGCTGCTATCAGATTACGTCTCTGGCAAGAATACGACTTTGACGGCAAGAACACACAAGGGGAGCATCCCAAGCATACCTCTTATTGGAGACGCTCTCTCCAAGATCAATGTCACTCTCCCTACACCAAGGATAAGAATTCCAGGCGAGGACGAGAACACCAAGCCGCGCTTCATCGCCGATGCCACCTTCCACATCCTATCATCGACGGCCACTTTCACGCTGCTCTCACCTTTGCAGTACAACACTCTTTATATCGAACATATCAACGCCACCGCCTTCTACAACCACACCGAGCCAGTCGGCCAGATAGTCCACGACTCTCCCTTCCCAGCAACGCCAGGTCGATCACAGACTCCGCGTCTCCCCGTGGAGTGGTCCCCTGGCAGCGTGGGCTACGGCAAGCTCAAGGAGGCGCTGGGCGGAACACTCAAGCTCGACGCTGTGGCCAACGTGACTGTCAGGCTCGGGAGCTGGACCGAGAATCTGCATTATCGAGGCAAGGGCATCGGGGCAAAAGTCAGCCTCTAGACATGCAGTTGTGACTATCTCAAGATTATTTTTTTTTTGGAGTTGGCGGCTCTTTGTCTTTGGAGTTTGGGTAATCATCGATCAACGATGGGTTAGCGGTTTTTGGGATGAGCGTGTGAACATGGCTCGAATAGCACAGAACATGGAGATTCAAGAACTTGTTGTTTAAACCTTGTTCTCTTTGTTATAGTAACAATTATCATTATAGACTCATGCATGTTCACTTGGAAATTGGTATCAAAGACTTGCAATTTGTGCTTGAGAGTTTGTTCAGAACAGCCACGTTGAGAGTGTTGAGCATAGACCATAGTATAGGTTCAATCGTTGAGCCAAGGCTACTCACATCTAGAGCAAAGTAGAACGGTAAATATGAATGATAACGGCCTCATGCATAACTTTCTACGACGGGTATAAGAAGGACAGGGTACCCGTAGAGCAAGATGGATTCACCAGCTCATTCGCACGTCATCTTGGTCACAACATAGGCATTATACACACCAAATCTACACGAAAGCAACCAACCAACAACCATGCCTTCTCATACAAACAACCAAAGCCGCCTTCAGGCTTCAAGGATAACCGCAGCGGCGTCGAGCAAGTGCGAGAGCCAGCGTGGGAAAAAGGGCGACAAGGCGGCAGCTATGCAAGAGGCTCTGTTGCTGGCAGCGGATGATCCAAGACAAGAGACGGACCAGGATCAGAGCGAGATGCTCGGTTACTAGAAGGGTCTTGGAAAAGGTGAGAGCTTGTAGCTCCATGATCGTCTTGTTGACAATCATCGCAAGGGTGGATAGGTAGAGTAAACAGAAGGGAACACCTGTTAATGGCAGAAAGTAACAGGTCATGGTTCAGAACTCCTGGATGTTCACAAGGCAGACCTAGACAGGGTTGTTAGGTAGACAATCAAGACGGCACACATACCTAGATCTATATCTTCACATCGTGTCAGCAGGAAATAAAAACTCAGTGAGCACATGAAATAAGGGTAAAAGCACCTTTTTGATCTGAAACTTTCCATTGCCCGGTATTACTATTCGCACCGCAGTACTCCCAATAACCTGTATCGTCATAAACCGAAGAGTTTTTTCTTTTCACGCAAGTCGAACGCCTGCTTCCCGCCGTTTCTTGAGTTGCTGCTGTGCCGCCAGGCTCATGCCGGCGGACTGGCTCGCGTCAAACATGCTCTGGGCTTCGCGTCGCTTCTCGTCCTCGATCTTCTTGAGGCGCTTCTCCGTCTTGCCCTTGCCGCTTCCCTTGCCGTGGAACTGGTGGCTGAGATGCTTGAAGGCCTCCTTCTGGTCGAGGGGTCGTCCGTGCTCGTCCGTGTACTTGAGCTCGACGTTGGGCTTGTAGCCGGATGAGAACAGCTCGGCCATACGTCGCGATTGTTGCTGATCGCGCCATGTGTTTTGCTGCCGGGCCCATTCCTCGCGATCACGTACTGACATCCTGTCGAGCTTGCCGCTCATGCGGTCACGCTCACGTTGGTGACGTGCCTGCTCATCCAGCTCTTCCTCCAGGCGTCGCTTCCTGGAGAGGAACTCCTCTCGGTCTCGCAAGTTGCTGTACTCGGTGTCACCACGTGTATCTTCGACGAGACCACGCTCTCTTAGCAGTGCTAGAGCGGCACCCATTCCCTCTCCGACGGCCTTTTCTTCTTCAACACCAGTCTCATCCACTTCGTCGAGCGCCGACGTTGCTGGCTTCTCATCTTCAGGTTCGTGAGCGTTGTCCTCCATGGGATGATCCTCGTCGGGTTCTGGTGACTTTGACACTGTCTTTGGCTTGCGAGGTTTGCGCTCTTCGTTCTCCCCAGGCTTGCTTAATCCAGCCACAAACTCCGATACCTCACCCAGAACAAGTCCTCCCTCCTCTTGCTCGGCGTGTTCCGGCTCATCTTCTTGTTCTTTGAGCTGCTTGGCGATGTCTTCAGGTCTTGTCTTCTTTCGCTTCTTCAGAGCCTTCTTTCGTTGAATTGCGAGCGATGCCTGAAGATCATCATCGTCCACAAAAGTATCATCTCCCGTCTTTCGCTTCTTGCTGGCTGCGCCGTTGCTGGAGTCGATATCCATGGCATTGCTGTCCACAGGTGCTGTATCTATAGGAAAGATGTCATCCTCATCGACAGGCTTCTGTCTTGTACCCTTGCTCTTCTTGCTCTTCTTGGGCTTTTTGACCTTGATCTTTGACGGATCCAGGTAGTCTGAAGAAATGGGGGCATCACCTGGGGGTTGACCTGTTAGTTCTGGATCTGGGGATTGATGGTTTAAGCAGAACTTACCGACAATGTCGTCAAGACTGACACTCTGGATCTTTCGCGCCTTCTCGGCCGGCTTATCCAGAATGTCCGAGAGCTCTGCGATAGCACCATCCACATCAAGAGTAAACTTTTTGGTTTTCTTGCCACCGATTTCATCGTCGTATTGCGCAAGAATACTCCGTTCACCTTCCTCTTCATCGTCGTGGGGGTTGTAACCAGGTTTCTGCTTCTTGAGGTCGAGTCTCTCGGAGAGCTTCTCGGCCTCTCTCATGTTCAAGTTCTCAAGCTCATCGCCTTCGGCCTCATTCTCCTCGATTGTGGTATCCTTGAGGGTAAGAATCTGGTCATCTCCGTCCAGGAAATCAGCCGTGTCGTGCGCAACCTTGATGCCCGCAAGGTCCTTGGAGGTGTACTGGACTGCAGCCGCAGCAGCAGCTTCGGCGGCGGCCAACTCTTCTTCGAGCTTCCTGGTCTTGGCGATCTTCTTCTGCCGCTTCTTCTGGCCTATGAGCCAGTCCTTTGCGCTCATGTCACCAGCCTCTTCAGCTTCTCCGAAACCCTTGCCTTCGATAACGGCGTGGCGTTGGGCCTGGTCTCGCGCTTTCCGAATGGCGGCAGCCTTCTCTTCACGCTTGCGCTTCGCATTCTCGGCCTCCAGAGCCTTGTTGTAGTTGTCGTAGGCCTGAGCCTGGCGGCTCTCGAGGGTGCTGGCCACTTCGCCATCGCTGTCGGCGTCATTAGACTGTTGGCTATTCGATGTGTCGGCTCCCGGGACAGGCAGTGGCTTCATGCCCAGGGAGATTCGAATACGGTTCGTCTCTTCGATAGTCGCGGCATCCATCTTTGCTATCGTTACGCGAAGGCGACTTTCCGGCGTTTGATCAAGGATACGATAATGAAATGACGGGATGGAGCAGGCAGACGCGCTTGAAGTCGGCACGGACCACTTTGCGGCTACGAAGCGGATCAGTAGTCACGTGATATGCCTCCAGAATTTCCTTTATTAAGGCCGCGATGAAATTTTCTTTCCCTTCTCTTTTCCTTCTACCATCACGGATCTGTGCCCAGCGATCCCCTTCTCCTCGGAGTTAGGGTCGATTGCTGTGCAGCTCGATAATTCTAGGGAGCCATCAACTTGCTATGGTGTCAATCATCCTATCGACAGGTCCAAGAGTAAACGGGTGCTTCTGGCTGCATCATTCGCTGTCGCAAGACGGCTTGAGTGATGTGGCTGCTGCATCCGAGACGCTATATTCCACCCCCCTTTTCCGAGGCCGTCGGTCGGTGAGGTTGGGGAAAACCATGGTCTGCCTACATATCTAGAATTTTTACATGTCTTTTTTACGTGATGTTCGTGTTGATTGATACTGTTCTGTTATAACAAGAGACGTTCAACTCTCGGCAGGCAAAGGTCTAGCCTCGTCCGTGGGCAATGTCAGACAAGGTCCTCCTACTGGCTACTGTCAAAATGTCGTTGTTCCGGCCTGCCGGTTGCGCTCAACCCCAGACGATGCTGATCACTTCGTCGGACCGACGCTTGGTGACGATGCGTGGCTTCGGGTCTTGGGCCTGAATCTGGGGAGAATCCTACGTCGGCAGGAGAAGAAACAAGCACTTTCCACGATCTACGGCCCGTCTTCGGTGCTGAGACCCCAGATGCGACTAGGTTACATTAGTTGAAGCCCAAGTCTCCTGCTGAAGGGCCTGTCATGAGCACGTTTTTCTCGAGTTATTGGATGGGCCTGTGACCCCTGCAGGCCGGTTTACTTACATAGGGTAGCTCGTCTAAGCTGTCAGTGAAGCTTAATGTTCTGGTGTCTTGTCACATCTTGACCCCGTGCTTCCGTGCCTTGATGGTGTGTGTCGCACTCGGCCATTTGAAGCCGAAGCTATATTTCATCCGTCCACTGATGCTGCTTGTCCTGTCAATATTCCCAAGTTGAATATGAATATCATGAGATCGTGCAGATTTCGTCGGCGGCATGTGAAGGAGGGCGGGTACCCCACACTCCTCCACAGCTGCCGAGCTCTGCCCTCTCACCATCACTCCAAGATCACTGGAACATGTCGTCACATGGTCTCTCTGACCGTAGACAATGTCTCAGTGCTACCCGCCTCGAGACAGTCAGATGAGACGTTACCGAGAGAGCTGTGAGCTTCCATGGCTTCAAGAGAGAAACCTCCACGAGTTGATGTTGACCATGATTTCTCCATCTGCAGCATACGGCGACCCCAGGTGAAGCCGACTATAACACAAGTTTCCACTTCCATAACGGCTGGGGATCGCATGCAATCATCAACCGTTTACTCGGCCTCATTCTAAACATTCGGCCCTTTGAACCACACCTCGCTATTCCTCAACGGTTCGGTTCACCATCGACTACTCACTCCCCCATGGGCGTCTCCGCATGTCCCCATTCGGCATCTAACCAACCTGGACGCAGAGAGCTGCCGTATCCGAACCTCTGGCCGGCATGCCCGCCGTCTATAAGATGCTCACGATGGACCTCATCGATGTCGACGAGGCAGTCTCAAGCCTATCGGTCAACACAACAGCCTCTCTGATACAGCCCCTCATGTACTTCCTGTCTTCTGCTTTCCTCCTCGGCTCCCTCGCTCTGCAGAGCGTCCTGGGTAGACCGGCGGACAAGATCCAAGTAAGGCAATCCGGCATCGACGACTTCATCAAGTCCGAGAGCCCGATTGCCATCGAGCAGCTTCTGTGCAACATTGGCTCAGAAGGGTGCCACGCCAAGAACGTCCCTGCTGGCATCGTCATTGCTTCCCCAGATACTCAAGACCCGGACTGTGAGTTTCATGATCCGTCATGTATCATCTCAACTAACAGCCGTCAGACTTTTATACCTGGACTCGAGATGCCGCTCTTGTCTTCAAGTATGTTGTCGACAGGTTCGTGCACCAGTACGATGCTGGGCTGCAGAAGCGCATCCAGGAGTACATTGCATCCCAAGCCAAGCTTCAGGGCGTCTCCAACCCCTCTGGATCCCTGTCGGATGGCTCTGGCCTGGGTGAAGCCAAATACTATGTCAACCTGAGCCCCTACACTGGTGGCTGGGGTGAGTTGACAGATTCATGCTGTGACTTACACAGGTGCTGACAGGCTCTAGGTCGACCTCAACGTGATGGCCCTGCCCTTCGAGCCATCGCCATGATCACCTACGCCAACTGGCTGATCTCCAACGGCTATAGCTCTACGGCTTCTGACATTGTGTGGCCCGTTATTCGCAACGATCTCAACTACGTTGCTCAGTATTGGTGAGCTCGCTTGTACATTCGTCACCACAAAGGCTAACTAACTCCTGTAGGACCCAAACTGGCTTTGACTTGTGGGAAGAGGTCAGGGGCAGCTCATTCTTCACGACTGCAGCTCAATATCGATGTTAGCTTTAGCCACCCCAAGTCTCTCCTGGTCAAGATGCTAATCCATACCGCAGCTCTCGTCGAAGGCAGTGCCCTGGCCAAGAAGCTCGGCAAGTCTGGTGATGCCTATTCTTCCATCGCGCCCCAGACACTCTGCTTCCTGCAGACCTACTGGGTCTCATCTGGTAGATATGTCGACTCCAACAGTAAGTTTTGCCTCCATGGACTCCGTCAAGCCGTTTACTCACAGCTCCCAAGTCAACGTCAATGATGGCCGCACCGGAAAGGACGCCAACAGCATCCTCGCATCTATCCACAACTTCGACCCCAGCATCGGCTGTGATGCAGCGACATTCCAGCCCTGCAGTGACAAGGCCCTCGCCAACCACAAGGCAGTCACCGACTCTTTCCGCTCCTACAACATCAACAAGGGCATCCCCCAGGGAACCGCCCTGGCGATTGGAAGATACATCGAAGATGTCTACTACAACGGCAACCCCTGGTACCTCACCACACTCGCCGCGGCCGAGCAGCTGTACGATGCTGTCTACGTCTGGAAGCAGAAGGGATCCATCACCGTGTCCGACACGTCTCTGTCGTTCTTCAGGGACCTGGTGTCGAGTGTCTCCACTGGCACATATGCCAGCGACTCTACCACCTTCAAGCAGATCATCGACGCCGTCTCGGCCTACGCCGACGGATACGTTAGCATTGTCGCCAAGTACGTGGGTCCCAACGGCGCCCTGGCTGAGCAGTTCTCCAAGAACGACGGCAAGCCCATGTCGGCTGACGACCTGACGTGGTCATATGCTGCCTTCCTCTCGGCCACTGAACGTCGAGCCGGCATTGTTCCTCCAACTTGGGCAAACAGCGCTCCTTCAGTTCCCAACAGCTGTGGATCAAGCACAGTTGCTGGATCATACTCGTCAGCCACGGCAACATCGTTCCCCCCCTCGCAGACTCCCAAGGACGGCGTGCCAACCCCCACCGACGGAACTCCCACCAGCGGGGGACCGACCTCGACTCCAACAGGCTGCACGGTTGCGACCGAAGTCGCCGTCACCTTTGAGGAGGTGGCCAAGACCGAGTACGGCGACACCATCAAGATCGTCGGCAGCATCGACGCCCTGGGCAGCTGGGACACCAAGAAGGCCATCTCCCTGAGCGCCTCCGAGTACACGGCGCAGAACCCCCTGTGGAAGGCGACCATCTCCCTCAAGGCCGGCCAGGCCTTCGAGTACAAGTACATCAACATCAAGAAGGACGGCTCGCTGGTGTGGGAGCGTGACCCGAACCGCTCCTACACTGTTCCCAAGACCTGTGCCACCGAGGCCACCAAGTCGGATAAGTGGCAAGGATAAGCTTAGGGAGTGATCCAAGGCCGAATTGATACCTTCTTGAACTCTAGAAAGGGTAGTACCCCTATCCTTTCAACAGCAGGAGTCGGTACTTGAGCCTTGGAACAGCAAATCCGCAATGTCATAACACGAAAACACGAAAACACGTTCTGACGACGTAACCGCTACAGCAAAATAAAAACCAATCTACTGCACAAAGATCCAATTCAAGTACATAGTATTCAATTTCCTGCCCTCCTGGAATGCATTTTCGACTCAGGTCGATCAGGCCCTTATTCAGCTATTCGCAAGAGACAACACGGCGAGTTGGCTGTTAGGGGCCTCAATAGGAGAGGCAGGATGCTTCTTTTTAGTCAATTTCACCTGTTCATAGTTATTGTTGAATATCTATTTTATGTCCCTTTTTACGTTATTTCTGCTCTTTTGACATTGTCTATTTGGCGGTTTTATTGTCGGGAATAGGGGCTTTCATCTCTCAGATTGACAATGACCCATTCGCAACTTTCAAAATGTTGATGGTTTCTTCTTGACATGAATTCATTTGATGTGTCTATGCCTGACTTGCTGCCTTCCTCCAAAACACATGATAATCGTTGACACGTACAAGTCCCGTCCCCCTCCTTCTTGGATAACAGTCCCGGCGGGTTGCTCCATGTGATATATCCCAGTCCATTTGGCTTAATTGGCCGTTCCCTCTCATTCCATGCTGTCATCACCACCGTCTCCAATCCTTTACGCAAACTCATCATCCGCCTCCTCGATAGAGTTCTTGATGCGCACCAGGATGGTCGTCTTCCACTTGTCGAGCTTGCTGATTTGGTCAAACTGGAACAGGCGGTCGGTGAACTGCTCCTGGCTCTTGGCCTCGATGGCCTCGCACAGGTCCGTCAGGAGCTGGTGCTCGCGCTGGGCGGCGAACGAGGGGTCGAGGTCGCGGTACTTTTCGAGGGCTCGCTGGGCCGCCACCAGGTCGCCGCTGGCCAGGTGGCAGATGCCCGCCTTGAGGAGGTAGTCCTTGACGCTGTACTTCATGAGGTTGTTGTTGATGGACTGCTCCGCCACGCGCTCGTACTTTTCGATGGCCTTGTAGTAGTCGCCCTCGATGGCGGCCACGTCGGCCACCTTGAGCCAGAGCTTGTTGGCAAGACTTGGTCATGTTAGTAGATACCCACAAGAGCAAGGCAGCTTTCAACTTACGCCATGGCATTATCACCCTCGTACCAACTAGCAGCCAGCTCGTAGCATTCGAGCGCGCTCTTTGCGTCGCCGAGATCCACCTCGTACAGCTCGCCGAGGTTCTCCTTGTGAGAGGCAGCGCGGCGGAAGTTGCCCTTGGCGCAGTATCGGTCGACGGCCACGTTCAGACACCTGGCGGCGGCCTGGGGGTCGTCCTTGCGGTAGGCCTTGAAGGCGTCGACGAGGGTGTTTGCGGCGTCATCGGGCTCCTTGAGCTTTTCGGTCTGGATCTGGGCGGCCTGCTCAAAGGCCTTTCCAGCCTCGATGTCTTTTTGAAGTTGTATGATCAGCCTGCGTTCCGTACGGGGGTCGGTTTTCAAGGTATCAAGGACGCACTCTGCTGCTGCATCTTGAAGGCGTTGGCGGCCTGGGTGAAGAGGTCGGCGGCATCTTGGAACTTTTCCTCGCGTCCGCCAAAGAAGCTGAAGCCGCTACCTGCGCCCTGCAGGGACTTTTGGGCCTGCGGAAGGAAAACGTGGTCAGTATGCGTTGCGACTCGTGTGCTTATGGCGTGTGTCGGGGTGTGTCGGAGACAATGGCGGGGGAGGGGTTACGGAACCTACCTTTTGGAGGAGGGCTCGAGGATCTTGGGCCATGGCTGTGATGTTTCGCTATCTGGGTATCAAATGAAGTATGTCAAAGGAGAAAGAGTAAAAATGGGAGGGAAAGGAGCCACGTCAAGATGGTTTAGTTTTGGACGACTGAAGATGCAAGGTAGGTATGGAGGTAGAGTTGCGGCTGAGCTATGACGACGGGGTCGCCTGAGCCACATTTGGCGCAAGTGTCAGAGCCCGGTTAGTGGGGTTGGGCTTGTACTCCGTACCGGCGCAGAACGTAGATCCCTTCAAAGATTGGAATTTGGTATCACGAGAGATTGATAACTCACCGATACACTCTCAATCACGATTGAAAACTCTGATGAGTTTACGTACGACACTGAAGTGTTCCATCTTAGTTCGGCAATTGGGTCATAATCGACCGCAATGGCACTCTGCTCATCCTGCCGTCTCGCCCTCCGGCGTGCCATCACCACACGATCTATAAACTCGACGGCAACTCGCACTTTAACGACAAGTTCAAGCTCGAAATCGACCGCAGCCTCCATCCTCGAGAAGCCCACATGGTCCGTCCGCAGTCTTCTCCCCTCGTCTCCCTCGTCGGCACCGGCAGAGACCATCACACCCGCCCAGCTCCACCATCTCCTCCGTCTATCGGCCCTCCCTCTACCCCCAACACCGGCCGACGAAGCCGCCATGATCAACACGCTCCAGAACCAGCTGCAATTCGTCCGCGCCGTGCAGCGGGTCGACACCAGCGGCGTGGAACCCCTACGTGCCATCCGCGACGAGACAGACGCAGCCCACGACGAATCCACGATAGGACTCGCCGAGCTGGGCGAAGCACTGGGCAGTGAGGTCCTCGTGGGCCATTACCAGCGCGCGAGGAGGGTCAGGGACAAGGTCGAGTCGGAAGCGGAAAAGTGGGATGCTCTGGGCACCGCGGGCAGGACAGCGGGAAGATATTTTGTTGTCGAGAGTGGGAAGAAGGATGTTGAGGGGATAGAATGATGATGGCACATGAGTTGCAGATGTTATACCCTGTTTGTACAACAATGAAAAAAAAAGCATTGGCGTAGTTATATCAAATCGCCATGTAATTGCACGCTCGTGAATCTAGAGCATCCGCCATCCACCGAAATACCCTTCTAACAATGCGTGCGTGTATGAATGAACCCAGAAATCTATACTCATATCGTCATGACCGCTCACCAACATCCTTCTCCTTTCCCTCGGACTGCCCGCCATTCTATGACGACGTGCCCGAGGGACCATCCTTTGGTTTCGGCTTGGGCACCTTTTCGTAGGCGTTGGGGCTCGGCGCCCTCTTCTCCTTGCCCTTGCCGCTCTTGCGGCCCCGCCGTCCGTGATCGTGCCCGTGTCCGCAGCTCTGACGCTTGCCGCCCGCCGGTCGCGCGCCTTCGGGCTCCGAGTCCGAATCTGAGCCGGAGGAGGAGTCGGAGGAGGATTCGTCGCTGGATTCGTCGACGGGCTTGGGTTTGTGGTAGATGCAGCACACTGGAAACAACATGTTAGCACGTGCTCAAGATTGAGTCTGTCCGCAATCAGAACACACCCTTGGAGCTCTTCCGCCCGAGACCCTCGTTGTCTACAACGTCCTCTGCCCACTGCACCGACCGCCCATTTGAAGAATGTGCGCCTCGAAGTCTCAGGGTCCGCGGCGCCGGCTCGCCAGCCTCGGGCTCTTTGGGGGTCTCGGTCTGCGTCTGCGAAGGGGCTGGCGCATTGCTCTGCTGCTGCTGTCGTTGTGACATGATGTATTTGCTCTCGTGTGATGACCGTCAAGGGTTTGCTTGTAGAAAAGGAAGAAAAAAAAGAGCGTAGGTTGAGTTGGACAGGAAATGTTTGTTTGGAAAAGGACCTTGTCACGCGCTTGTTATGGAAGCGGATGGCAAAGGAATGAATCGTTGTCGGTCATGGAGGGGCTGAGCCTAAAGAGAAGGAAAAAATCCGGGGTTCGGTTTGCCCCCACGTCATCTCCTGTCAATGAGGTGATGTTTAAGCCACTCACTCATGAACTGCATATACTTTCTTTGAATACTTTGTTTGGTTTCAGCTTGTTATACAAATAGTACAGTCTATGCTTTCATGCAAATAGTATACATGTGACATTATGCAGCGTCAAATCTTACACTCGTCATTCATCATGACTTCCTCAGTCGTGCTTGTGCTCTCATTCAGAGTTCATCTGGGCTCCTCGCCTCTCCGCCTTGGCCTTCTTCTTCTCCCCCTTCATGCTCCTCCGCGGTCGGCTTCTCTTGTGCTCCGCAAGCACCCGTGGCTTGTTGTTCATCCATCCGTTGATGGGTCGACGAGATCCAATGAATCGGCCTTCGGGGCTGTAGACGTCGACGGCTGGCCAGTCCGGCTCCGGCTGTGGTCGTGGCTCAGGTTCCCTGGGCTTCACCATGACTGGCCTGGTATCTCTCCTTTTCGCAGCAAGAGCTAGGAAAGGATCAGAGCTGTATTCCCCCTTCTGCGTTACTTGTTCTACAGGCCAAGGTTCTCGGGGTTGGGTGATCAATGGCACAGCGACGTCCTGAGCCCGTACCTGGGCCACCAACTCGACGTAGCCAACACCCTGGATGAGGATGTCGGTCGAAACCACTCGGAACGGTAGCCGATCAACCGTCAATCCGACTGCGTTCTTCCTCGTCAGAGGACCCGCTCGTGTCTTGGTGACATCGTGAGACAACTTGAAGGTTCCAGCATGCCGCATCTTGTCTCCGACACCAGGGAGCATGATGCTCGGGACACCAATAGACTCGCGCGTCTGCTCCTGGAAAGCAATGGCCTTGTCCGTCTGTGTGAGATGCTCCTCCAAGGGCGTAAAGTTATAGGCGAGGAACACCATGTTGGGGGTTTTGGGTGTGATGCGAATAAGTCCTCCTCCGAGGACAAGCGACTTCCCTGGCTTCAGCGACACCTGCTCGGGGACGATTCGTTTCTTCATGATCATGGACTGTCGGCACTCCTCCTTGACAAACAGGTCCAGGTCGCTTCGTGCCAGACCAGGCAGATCAATCAGCTCGCCTTTTCCGTTGCCGAATGGTACTCGAATAGGCGATGCAGTCGTCCCAGGTAGTGACGAAACCAGCGGCATATCAGGAAAGTTCTTGGCGGGCTGCGCCGGGGGCAGCAAATCTCCAACGTCCACATCTTCCCAGGGGTCGCTTTCTCCGTCTTGACCGGCAGCAATTGACTCTGTGTCGACGGCCTCGCGAGGATATGTCGATACCGATGCCCGCTCCGCATCCTTACCCAAGTTCATCCTGCCCTTGGGGTAGACAGCTTCAAAGAGCTGACTCTTACCCACGTTGACCTTTCCAACCATCCAGCCCGCACCGCCACGACGCCAGATATCTTCCTTGATATCCTTGGTCCACCATCCTCGTCGCGCACTAACACAGTTGACGTTGCCCAGTCGCACACGGCCTCCGATTCTACCCAAAGCGTCCCGCAGCGTCTCACGCAGGTAGGGCATCATCGAGTCAACAATCTCCTTGGTAGGTCCCAGCAAGTCACCACGGGTGATGATGAAGCTCAATTCAGTTTGCCGGTCCTTCTGATACTTGCCCGCCCGTGATCGTCTGTTGCGCGTCCTTATAGGGATGTCTCCCAGCAGAACATTGAGTCGCGGGATCAAGGACATGGGAAAGTCGGCGGCGTCGATAACGTGATAGATGTGGTTGTACTTGTGCGGTGACTCCTCGATCGTTTCGCGCAGCGACTCTACCGTAGGATGATACATGGCGACTTTGGCCGTATCGCTCGTGGTGCTATAGTGCTGCAAATTATGACATCGATCGCAGACAGGTTGCTTGTCCTGAGGAGGTGCTTCTAACCAGTATATTAGCTTCAATTGTATCAATAGTCAAGTAATGTACCCACTGGGAGCAACATCGCCCTCTGTCTCTGCCCCAGACATCAAGAGGGACGGTTTCAAGCCAAGCGCCTCCAGCTGACTCTGATCCAGGGTCTTGAGCACATCGTCCACAACTCCATCTTCTTCGCTCGCCGTGCGCTTAGGCTCGTATGCCTCTGGGTTCAGCCACTTCTTGACCCTTTTGCTATCCAAGTCAAAGTACCCCAGCAGCTGAGGATCGGCCGTTTGCGAAAAGGCGCCACATCCGGTACAGTTCAATGGCAGTCGTCTCCGAGGCTCCGCGGGAGCTGGTTTGGAGGGTAATTCGGCTTCCGTCGCGGGAGCATCTTGGGTAGCAGCCTCTGTATGGTTGAATCGTCGAGAATATAGTGTCGTGGTTCTTGAAGAGGGCGCAACTCTAGGTGTTCTGATATAACGAGCTGATCCCACCGCAGGACACAAGAAAAGAGGAACACTCGATGAAGCCGACGCCTCACCGATGCTGAGTGCCCGATTGAGCCATCTGGCCGACAATGCTCGGTGCATCGCGACTCCAAACAACTTCAAGTTGACGATGATCGCAAACCAAAAAATCCGACTTAGAAGAAAAGCCGCCTCCAAAAAATTCCATCCCACTCAAAGATCCTTGGCACGCGACATGTGAGTGGCCCCACTTGAAACATCTCCCATCCCGGGTCAACGCTCGGCCCGCACTTTGTCGGAAGGCGGCAGGGTCTGGTCGATTTTCTGGGTCTTGGACGTCGACTTTTCGAAGCCATCGCGAAAGCCTCTGGATCTCGGGAGACATTAGCGCATTTCCAATCGAGGGTTTGCGTGGTTCAAGATGAGGTCTCTCGGCGAACGTCTCAACACGCTTCGTAGGGTAAGTCAATTGTACATAATGACTTGAGAATACACCGCTGACAAGCTCTACAGAAGGTAGATATATCTCGCCATTGAACGACCGAAGGACGACCCAATGCTCACGCCGTGTACAGCTAATCAACATAAAATGCGGTCCCGGCGCTGCAGTCCTCCCCCCGGAGGTAACTAGAATACACATGGACTTTGCCAAGAGCCTCAAGGGCCATATGGGAGCCAAGTTGGTCACCTCTTCCACATGAGAAGCATATCCGTATCTAACGTCCCCTCCAACAGAAAGTTCTGGCGCGAGAACCTCCCCCGGCTAAAGTACCACAACCCCTCGGTCCCCATGATCGTCAACCGTCACACCCAAAGCGAGAACAAGCCCACCCTCTCCATCTACCTCCGCAAACCCGACGCAACCTCTCCACCCCCCGCGACTCGCACCCAGCCCGCCTCGTCGCGCGACAACCTCTCCAAGGCCGCCCCCCCGGACGCCGACGAGAGGGTCGTCACCATCGACATGTCCGAGAAGCACTCGTCGCACATCCTCGAGTACGTCCTGGCCGAGACCCGCGCCGTCGTCATCCAGCCCACCACGGAGGAGATCCGGGAGCTGCAGGAGATTGAGGCCATGCGCAGACAGGCCGAGGTCGACCGGGACCGCATGAGGCAGCTGCGGGAGGAGAAGAAGCGCGAGGAGGACATGCTGAAGCGAGCCCGGGCGGCTGGTGGTGTTGCCGAGGAGGAGGATTCATGAGTGACGACGGACCAGAAAAGATGGATATGACGCTGTACAATAAATGTATTACTCGACGCCTTGAATCTGGCAGGTGTACAAGTTGGGGATATAAAACAATACCACCAATGTTTGATCTGTTAAGAGCAGGCCAATTTTGAAGCATGACGAGAAAATGATCGAATCTTACCTTGCATATTGGGGCTTTACCTTGAGGATGCTATTTCCCAACACATACTTCATCTATGTTTCAGTGTATTCAGCGGCGTTTGGAATAATCTGAATTCATGTTCTAAACACCACACCATGGCATTGATGTAGCTCGGTATAGTCTATATTCCCAGTTGATAACCCCTCCAAACTCCATAGATGAAACGGAATGCCAATTCATAATTTCGTCAAGTGTATACTTTACTTTAGTCCAAAGCCCTCACTCTCACGGACGGCCGTCCACAGCAACTTCTCCAGCCTCTCCTTGGTCTCGTACCGTGAGAGGGACAGCATGTTGAAGCATGTTCTGGCAATGGGGAACCTGCCCTCATCTTCTCCGAGGCAGGAAATCTTGATCGGTAACACGGCGGCGCCCATGGCAGGGATTCGGTCGCTACCGGTAATGAACAGCAACAATTTGCGCTGGTCTTCAGGCGTGGCCGCTTTGAATGTCTCCCAGAACCAGTCGATAACGGGCTCGGAGCCATCTGGCTTCTTGCTGCCCCAATTGTCGTACTCAGCAACACCCCGTAGGGAATCAATATCGAGGGCCTCGTCTGACCCTCGCACAAGAAGCTCAATCTCGTCCGGTCGGAACAGGGACAGGGCGTTACCTCCGCACACAGTGTAGAAGCCCCTCTTGAAAGGCTCAAACTGCCTTGTCACGGACACATCAATGATGTACCGCACGTAAAGGTCCACATATTCTCGCCGATTATTGTTTGTGACGGGAATACGTTCACCTCCTGGACAAAGAGGAACCTCGACGGTAGTGCCATATTTCTCCGTCTCGATGACAAAATCGAGAGCAAAGGTTTCCTCCACATTACCCTCATACTCGAGCAGTTGTCGAAGCCCTCGGGCCAGTCCAGGTCGGTATTCTGCAAGATCCTCAAGAGTATATCGCATAGGGGGCCTGGGATGGGAAGAGGCTCCCGTGCCCTGAGTAGGAGCCGATGCAATGAGTTTCCGGAAAGCAAAAGGTGGGAGAGCCAAGTCCAGAATGGTTGAGTTGTAAATAGCCAAGCCCATAACAACACCAACCAAGAAGAACTGATCTGATGTCTCAAATGAGTTGGGGTTGAAATAGCAATGCTGAGAGTCCTCGTCATAGATAAACATCCCTAGCACAATGTTAGCTTGATTCGATGAGGCCGAAAGCAGCTTCTCTCACCATGGTCAGGATTAAAAACCTCTCTGACGAGAAGCAAAAACCATTCCTTGCGTAAACCGCCAGCATCAACTCCCTCCTCGCCCTTGAAAGTAATGCGAAGGCCTTTCTTGATGTCCTCGCTCCCGCTTCCAATGACCTCACTGACAGCCTTGAGACTGTCGTCGACCAAGCAATCCCGTCGTACGTTGAGTTCGAGGAATTGATTGATGGCCCTGCGACTCATGATACTATCAAAGAAGGCGTCTCGCGCTTTGCTCTGCATCTGACGGCGAGCATCATGCTCAAGGATGTGGTTCTTGGCCCAGATGCTCAGGAGGAATGGATACTGGCAGAATGAGAATTTTCCTCTTCGAGCCTCCCAATTCTCAAAGTCGGCAATCAGATCAGTGTAGTCAATCATGGAGTTATAAAAGTCACTCGTCGGCAACACCTGTCCGTGAGAATAAACAGTATCTCGACTCGACCCGGTGCCGTTCTTGCTAGTGATCGGCGGTGCGTCTTCACTTCGTCTCCCGTGGGGGAGGTTGTTGGCAGCAAAGAGGAGAGCCAGAACTCGCGAAGAGGCCTTGATCTGCCAATCATCGCTGTACACAACCTTCTTTTCAGGCTCCTTGGCCTTCTTTGAGGGGCCAGATCGGTTGATTTCGTCATAGAGATAGACCCCCGAGCGTCCTTCTTGCATCTGTGGAATCAGGCCAGCCGTGATGTCAACTCTGACTTCTCGTTTCTTTTCGCTTTGGCGCAACATGCGGTATGTAAGGAAGCCAGAAGCCAGCTCCTTGGTCCTCGTGAATCGAGAGGGGTGGTGTCTCGAAAACCAGGTGATCAATTGGTTGTGGCATTCAACCGATGAGTTGGAGATCAAGCCCACGATACGCTTGATGATTCCAGAATGTTGGCCAGATAGGAGGCCAGTTTCGGGAGCGCCCGTTTTCCCAGGCCGTGTTTCTTTGGTTGCCGACGGCTTGTTATCGGGCTGAAGAATTCCGCAGAATGATTGTTGGTCTTCGTAAAGGAGTGGGTTTTCAAGCAGTATGAGAAGGAACCGGAGGTCCGTCGGATTCTTCAGGGGCCTTCCAGGTCGCTTAAGGAGCATTTCTGTTGCTTTGAGTAGCACACGCCGAGCATGCTCTTGACCCTGCAAAAGATCCCGCTCGAGAGACTGCAGCTCTCGTGCAGTAGGCGTCTGGAAGTCATCAGCCCGAGAAAACTCCTCGTATACAACGAACCAGCCAGCGGCAGCGTTCACGACGGCGCTGTACCAGCCCATCAAATCGCCCCAATTCATCTGTGGGGTCTTGGTAGTAGCTGGAACGCTTGAAAAGCTACGCTCGTTTCGATATGTCGGTGGTCTCCGAGATCGCGTCTCCTCCTGGCTGCCAGTCCACCACGTTCCATTCTCTGCAAAGTCGCCCAGTAAAAGCAGCTTCGGGTCAAGATCCCACATTCCATCATCTCCTTGGGGGTTATTTCGCTCTTCTCGTTGTTCGCGCGCTTGCCGATTTTCTGAAGGTTCTCGACGATGCTCTCGTTGCTCTCGAGGCTCGTGTTGTGCTACAGGCCTCCGGCGGGTTGATTCACTTCCACCTCTTGGGGGATGGCGATGGTGATGGGTCATGAATGACGAGTTGATGCATTCAAATGATCCGAAACAGGCAACCAAGTAGTCTTCTAGTGGTTTGAATATTCGCTTGGGTTCGCTGTCATCTGTCGTCGAGGGTAGATTATGATGGTCCTTGGACCCATCGCCTGACAAGATGTTCTGTACTGGAGGTTTTTCTGAGTACGAAGACGAGTAGGATCGATCAATAGGCGCTGAATTCGTGCGCTGAGCGCTGGCTCGCAGGGTTGGCTCCTCATCGAATGTATAATGGGACACATGTGTAGTGGGAGATTTGGAGGGAGCCGACACCTCCCGTCTTGAATCTATCAACACGGTTTTATGGCCGGCAGCTTGCATTCGGCTGCTAAACGATAGTCTATTCTTCGAGTGAAGTTGAGCATCGTGCGCGGGTTTAGGAGCTCGATGTAGTTTCTTGGACAGGTACGAACGAATGGATTGCTGAACAAGTCGTCTCGTTTGCTCGATCGAGATGTGTGGGACTGTATCGCTATCAGCAATTGATCCAGACTGTTTCCGCGAACGCCTACCTCTTGCGGGAGAGGGTTGGGGTGCACCAGGGGGACCTTGGCTTGCATCGCGGCGCGTTCTTGAGGTGACATTGTCCGCACTTAGCGGCTCCAGGTCGTTGACAGTGGTACAGATGGTGCACTTGAAAACCTTGAGGTCCCTCGGCCACCGCACTAGGGAACCACAGGTCATGCAGTTTCCCGTCGCAAAGTCCTTGCTCCCTGCAGGGCCGCCCCGAGTGTGGGAGGGATTCCGGGCGTGGTTCTTGGGCGCTTGTCGAGGCATTGCGGCGTCATCGTCTGTGAAGCCCAAGTCGGGCGGAGGCGCGCCGACAGAATTCTGCCTCTTCTTCTTGCTGCTAAAGAGAGAAGGGAAGGGCTGGCTCATAGAGCGCGTGTGCTGGGGTCGGCGGGCGGGCTTGGACGGTGGTCGCGAGGGGTGAAAGTCGGAGTCGTCGGAGCTCGAGTCGGCGTTGGCATTGGAGATGGACAGGTCAAAGTTCCTGCTATTCGGTGTCGGGGGCAGCGCTGTCGAGTAGACTGCGTTGAGAGTCGTGGGCGTATGTAGAGCGGTGTTGTGAATCCGACTGATGAGGTCACCGGAAGAGTTGTTGTTGGGTTGAGACCCACGACGAGTCGACCAGGGAGCCATTTCCAGGGAAGCCGCCGAGGATCAAGGGAGCTGGTGTGATGGTCACGGGACGATCGTCTTGTTAGGGGGAGAGCCCTTGAGCTCGAATTTGGCGGCGGTGACAGGAAAGAGACAGGTGATGATTTAGGAAAGAAAAAGAAGAGAGTCTCTTCTCCCTCAAGAAAGCATCATCAAAAGTCTACGAGTCCAAAATTGGAGTCAAGCCTCGTCGACGCCAGGTACGCCAGGATGTCAGGGGACCCGGGCATAAGCAACCTCGAGGGGTACGTACGGTACACAGACGTTCAGTTCAGCTCTGTCCCCGTCGAGTTTCAGGGATGGATGGAGTGAAAATGTCAACATTCAGGCGAAGGAGTGGTGAACCGACGTCGTTAAACAAACCCGCGGATGCGGTTGGTGAAACAATGGACAAAGGCCAGCTCAGTACAAGAATAGCTGCTCGACGTGGTGACGATGCAGTGGGCTACAAGCGGCCGCCCGGCTTCGGGCTTATCAACTGCGACCAAGATATCCTGGCTTCTGGTGGACGAATTCGTCCAGAGCGTTTTTGCGTGTTCCGCCGTATCCGTCATTCACAGGCATGGAAATCCAATCGAGGAGCGGGTTTAGACGCCCAGAAGCAGGGGGTGAAGAGGAACCGCGACGAATACGGATGGGCATTGCCAAGGAAGACGTGGAGTTCCAAGCGGCCGCTGAGGAATGAAGTGGACAAGTAAATGCAGGATTGACATTTGCTTATCCGAGCTTGGACGGAGACGCACCATGGGACGAGCTCCTCCTTGGCTGCTACTGGGGAATGCGCTTATACACGATCTCGAGTGCAGTGTTGGGCCTCGTATTCTCACATTTTCGCTTCATTTATAGCCTCCCGTCGCCCAATGAGCGCGAGAGCTGTCACCGCATCTGGACTTGCAGAAACAGCCAGGGTAGTAGCACGACAGCAAGTTTATGTCCATTCTACCGCATCAACTGCACTGCACTGCGCTGCGCTGCACGCTCCTTAAGGGGGAACTGCTCGGAGTAATATCCAGGAGATGCTGACCTGCAAACATGGACCAGATTCAAATCCCGGATCCGAAAAAAAAGAGACGAGATGAAACGAGATGCAGGGGCGGCTCTGTTAAGCCATTGACGATCCCCGCAAAATTACCCCTGGCCACGGATGTTTGTGGCGGCCGAGGGACGGGCTCCGTCAGCCAGTAGAGGGCGCCAGCGAAGCGGCCGAAGCCGGCACCCGGCCGGACCTTGAAGTTTGTTGTCTATCACCTCACGATTCGTGCCGTTAATCAGTGATTCACCATGTCGTATTCTTCCCTGTCGTTTATTTGGACGCAAATGATATATGATGCCTCCTTGACGAGATACCTGACACGCTCGGCTCCATCTCAACGGGTTAGCCGAGGACAGCAGTTCATGATTAATCTCCATGTTGATAGCCGACACTTGATTGCGTAAAGTATGATGACAATGACCTACCACGAGCAGTTCAATTCCCAAGTCAATGTGAATATTGTATCTTCACAACCTTAATCAGGGAACACAGTGGTGTGGGATGTGGCAATTAAGGGTCCAATCGGGGATTTACCCTCTGAGTTGATGAATCAACATGTAGAACAGGGATTTGTCTTGACACAACAAGATAACACTAACCCTAGTACTCCGTAGGTCGCAGGAGATTATACGGGCTACACATACACAGTACGAGCAGTGACTGGACAACTTTAGCCTATCAATAGGGCTCTAATCACGTATCCACAAACGCCAGGTAAACTGGCCTTCTCGTTAACTTTAACTCAACCTGAACCTCACAACATCGCCAGACACTACCCTAGACACTGGGTCCAAACTCAAGTCCGTGCGGTTTTGATACAAGGATCTCTGTTTGTAGAATCATAGGAGGCTTTTGCTTCCATACACTTGGATTACTTTGCAACTGGATGGCTGTGATCGCTTGGTATTCATGCTAATAGATATATCCAGAGTGTGCCCGATTCCTTATTCTCCAAACCAGTTCCTTGTTGTTCAAGCCTACACCGCAACGCCAAATCAACCCTTAAGCAATTCCGTCCGTGCCGGTCATGACGCGACATGCTTCGCGAGATCATGTCATTTCAATCCTGGAGGAGCTCCGCAAACTCCGGTCTCAACCCAAAGATAACGTCGATCTCCTTGATCGTCTCGCAGCACCACGAGCTCCCCTCCACACCGACTCCCACCAGCCTGGCCATATCGGATGGTGCCACCCCAGGTCGCGTCGTGCCATGCAGCGTGTAGTCGGCCTGCCCTCGGACAATGTTCAGATCACCCCTCAGCTCTGCCATGGTTTCGCCTCGGGTGTTGCGCAGCTCAAAGATGCAGCGGCCGTGATCTATCTCCACAGGACTCAGATTATCTAGGCTAAATGTCGCCACAATGCCATTGTCGCCGGAGCGTGATAGCTTCTTGAGCTCCATTTGCGGCCCGTCCATACACTTCAGTGGGATATCGAGACACATCTCGCAGCCCGATGAGGTGCCCAAGGCTCCAACGGTGCACCAACCATTATCGAGCTGGAAACTGCTATCGCTGTCGAGCATGAGGCTTCGGATGAATGTGCGAAAGGCTGTCATATCGGTAATATCGATGCGCTGCTCCTTGACTAGGACCTTGGTGCCCCAGAAGCTCGTCTGGACCTCAGGCAACTCGACCGTGCCAAGGCTGAAGCCATTGAAGGAAAGTTCGACGTCCATAGCGCCGATAATACTGGAAATGGCACCAGAATCGACGAGGCGGCTCTCGATGGCAAGGCAGAAGGAGCTGGCACATGAGTCAACCAACGTCATAAACTGCGCACAGTGACAATGCCCACCTTTCAGAAGCATCACTGATCTTGATCTTGGTAACCTCAAGACTCGCGCGGTTCAATAGATACTGCATCGCCGTGTCCATGATGCCAAACGGGGAGAGACGCGCTCTCTGACGACGGGGCCTCGGATCAAGTCTTGAGTCGAGGATCGGCCGGGCATAGGCCTTGAAAAGTGGCGAGTCGGCGATGTTCATGGCGACTGAACTGATAACTTCTTCGAAGACAATCTCGTGTTTGGTATCTGAACGCAAGACCAGAATCCCCGGGCGCAGTCGGAGAGGTGAGGTTGGTCTGGCGCGACTATGATGATTGAAAGCGTTGGTCAAGTTGGAATCTGCGTGTGCGAGGAATCGCAAGAGCGCAAACAACAGAACGGATGGATCCTGAACAGGCAGTGCAGAGTAGACGGTCTGGAAGTGCGAGGCAGGTGCAAACAATGAGCTGAGAGCATGAACCAGCGTCAACCTACATCCATTATGAATGTCCACGACCCAGCCATCCATCCAACATTATCAGCTGTCCTCTTGCATAGCCCATCACTCATCGTGCAAGGCATCGACAAGGGCCCTCCCACTCGACCCGGAGGCTCCCGCAATCTCTATACACGTACAGCCATGCACCCATGCGCTGAGGTTGGGATACTACCAATGCACCCTGCAGTTGAACCAACAGGCGCAGACAAGCTTCAGCATGCAGTCAAAGTGGCCTAGCGGGACCAGGATTCACCACCAGATGCCAACACTTGTGGCCATGACAAGCTCAAAAGGAGGGCCGAGTCTGGTTTTAATCTCATCTCATGTCAGCTCGAGGCCTAGGTTGCAAGAGTTCAGTAAGCCGCGCTCACCATGTTTCCAGATCTCATTGGGTGGTTCGGGACTGTTTCTAAACACGACAGGATCCTATAAGCGGCCATCTCACAACTGAGTTGAAAAAGTGAGCAAGGAGAAGAGAAGAAAAGCCAAGTTATTCACCGCCCTCTTTCAGCCCCTTCAGCTCAGAACATGGCCTGACTTGCGCAGCATGGATCTGCTCTTGAAATCGTGCCAAGTAGCTCCACCACATACATACATGCAGATGCAGATGCAGCTGTCTTGCGGGGAAGCATCCGTCAAAAGAAAAGACGAAAAGAGGATTCTGGGTCTATTTGAGAATGCGCGAAGAAATACAAATGCTAATGATAAAAGGCATCCCTGGCAGCCTAGGCAGGTATTATCTGTATCCGATCCCACTTGCTCCGTTAAATCATCGTGCGGATTCTCCTCTTGCATGAACCATCTCAGAAGGAACAACCTGGAGAACAAAAGCCAAACGAGAAGAATCAAGAACGCCGCTTACGAGGATGCCTCAGGCTTCTTCTCCTCCTCTTCGGGCTTCTTCTCTTCAACCTCGGGCTTTTCACTGGCCTCTGTCTTCTCCTCAGCCTTCTCCTCGACCTCGGGCTTCTCTACCTTCTCCTCTTCAGGCTTCTCAGCCTCGACGGCCTCGGGCTCAACAGCCTCAGGCTCGTCGCCAGCCTCGGCCTTTGTGGACTCGGCAACCTCGACCTCCTCCTCGGGAGTGGCCTCGGGCTCCACATCGTCAAAGACGATGGCAGCCTTGATGGCGGACTTGTCCTTGATGCTCTCAAGAGCCTCGCCGAACTGCTCGAGCTTGAAGGTCTTGTTGACGATACCCTTGGTCTTTACCTTGCCAGAGTCGAGGTAGTCAATGGTGGCGGCTGCAACCGGAAATCAGCAAATGACGGATAACCGAAATCATAGCATGACTTACGGAACATGTAGGTCTCGGAGAATGAGCCCAGAATTGTGATCTCATCACCAAAGATCTTGGATGGGGGCCAAGAGACACGGTCAGCGTTGGCGTACACGCCGTAGACGACCAGAGTACCACCGCGTCGGACATAGTTGATGGAGTCCTCGAGAATTCTGACGGAGCCGGTAGCCTCAACAACTATAACAATGTTAGTTCTGGACTGACTGTCTACCCAAAGCGGACCTACCGATATCAAAACCATAGGGGTTCTCCTTCTTGAGCTGAGCAAACTGCTCATCGGGGTTGGATCGTGAAAGCTCGATGTACTGGTCAGCAGCCTCGAGGCTCTTGGCCAGTTCCATCTTCAGACCACCGGGCGCAGCAACAGTGACCTTGCAGCCACCGTTTTGTCGGAGGAGCTGAGCAAGCATCTATAATGTCATTAGCCTTAGATCGGCAACGACTGTTGAAATTGCGACCTACCAGACCAGTAGGGCCAGCACCGAACATGAGAACGTGGGAGCCTAGCTTGGGTCGGATCTTCTCAAGACCGTGGCAAGCGCAGGAGGCGGGCTCAAGAAGAGTGGCGTCGACCCAGGAGAGGTTATGAATCTTGAAGACCTTGGCTGCAGGATAGGCACAGTACTCGGCGAAGCCACCGTTCATCGTTACACCGTGGGCGTTGAACTAAATGTTGTCAGTATTGTCCTTGGTAGTGGGTTGTTATTATGACTGACGTTCTCGCAGAGAAGGGGCTGGCCTCTTCGGCAGTAGAAGCACTCATTGCAAAGCTCACTGTTGTCGGCAGCGACACGGTCGCCAATAGCGAATCCATTGACGTTCTAGATAACGTGGGTTAGCGAGATCTGCCAGACAAGGCTTATCGAGATCGGAACACGAACCTTGCCAACGGCGGCGACGACACCCACGGTCTCGTGACCAGGAATCAAGGGGAACTTGGCAATGAATTCACCCTCATGGATATGCTAGTGGAATTGTCAGCCCCTGTTTGACGAGCATGTCCAGTACCGTGAATTGGGGTAATCACCAGATCTAAGATCCGAGGTCAGCTGCTACATGTCCCCTGTACGAAGCGGCAGTATCGACTTACCAGTTCCACACACACCACAGGCCTTGACTTGAACGAGGACGTCATTGTCCCGCATTTCAGGGAGCGGGACGGTCACGATGGAGAAATCTTCGGGCTTCTCATATCTATATTCAGGGTGGAGATCGATGTTAGTCAAGGGGATGTTGGAGTCCAAGCTGTCGAGCTAATGACAAGCGAAAGGGTGACCTTGATGGTCACAGCGGCGGGTATATAAAGCTACGGGTGCCTATATCTAGGGTCTTGACATACCTGAGAGCCTTCATTTCTGTGGGAAGAGCCGCCATTTTGACTGAAAAGGGGTTGGATGAGGTGGGATGGAGGTGAGTGAAGTGAACAAAGGCGTCAATGTCGGGACAGGTGCTGACAATGAGGTGCTAAGGACAAGTCGAGCGTCTAGGGAGATGTGTATCCCTGGGCTTGTTGAGTTGAGAGAAGAGGAGGAAGCTTGTTGACTGAGCCAGATATGAGATCGAAGCGAGGAAAGCCGGGTTTTTGTTGACGAGAGATAAAGACAAGATGGGGAGATTATCGAAGGGCAACGGGTATTCAACAACCTGGACACGCTCGTTCCCGAGGGGAAAGGGAAGGGACGAGGCCCAGGAGCCGCCAGGAGTCGCAAGGTGTCGTCGGGACTCGCAAGGTGTCGGCCAGGAGCCCATGATTCCAGGGGTATCTCGCTCTGCCCACCTCCACGATGCCCGGCGAGACACCGAGCCACCGAGCCAGACATCAGGAAATGCCAGGAAGCCATGGCCCAACATGGTGAAAGCATCGATCTGCCTCCCACCCAAGCGAGTGGTTCGTGCTGCTCCGCACCAGTAGCAGTGCGGCCATCTTGGAGGGCGCCCAATCTCGACCAGCATGGTGGGCGCTGAGTGTGGAAGAGTCACCTCATGGTGAAAGCTCGAGCCCGTTTTCCCCAGTCCAACATCCCCTGATCCTCGGTCCTTTCGACCGTATCGTCATGACGCCTCTAAAAGGGGGAGATATCGGGAAAACAAGGAAGGGAAAATGGCCGCAGCGTGCCTCTTTGAGTGGTTTTCACTGCATCAAGCTCAAGTCAGCGCTGCCATGGCAGAGGTTTACCATACGCGGTCGTCTCTTTCACGCATGTTTACTTACACGGACAACTCGACTCCAACGCCTCCCAAGCTCGGGCCAGCAACATCGACTATTGTCACGGCTGGGTACCTGCTTTCACCAGACTTACCTAGGTAAGCAAGTATGAAGTGCAGGCATATGCACCTCATCGCCCATGGGGAAACTCCCTGGCTCGGTTTCACCGAGAGACAAACATGGCCATACATGCATGATACAACAGCCAGGCCTAGACCGGCGCAGCCTCTCAATGCAAGGCGACACAGGGCTGGGCGCGAAGACGCATGGCGACCCAAGGTAAAGAAGGGCAAGGTCAGAGAGGCAAGGGAAACCCAGGACACTCAGCCGAGCGGCCGCTAGCCAACACAAGCTGGTAGTAAACGGGCGTTGGACGGTGGTCTGCTTTCCACAAGCCGCTGCCGTTGCTCCTGGCGCCGTGAGTGGCCCGGACCGTGGTGCCGGCATCCGGTGAGGCCGTGAAACCCTCCGGTGAGGTGAGAAGGTGAGCTGTGGGCAACGGTATCGTACCGTTTTGTATCTTGTTTACCGATTTCACTTCATGATGTGGATTGTCATATCAACGACGTAACCCTCGGCGCAGCAGCGCTCTGGCTCCTGGTTGGATGCTGGCGTGGACAGGGGGAGAATATGCCTCTCACCGAGGATGAGAGATGAGCCCGTGGCAGCATGCGGACGGCGATGCCTGCAAGCGGCACATACCCCTTTTGCATGATTTGCGGAGGTGAGCATGTCGATGTGAATGATTGAGGGCATTCCCACGTACGACCCGCCCCAACGTCCATCTCCCCCAGACTCTCACCACTAACACACCCTGGCAAGTGGGCGGAGATGCTGTTTTGGGACTGCGCCTCTGTCTTCACCAACACACACACACCTTGGCTCGTGTGGAGAGAGTATGTAAAGCTTCGACTCGGAGCCGCAGAGCGAGTTCCATTTTCAGCTCTCCTGCCATCCATAGAATGTGCGGAGAAGACGCATGGAATAATCTGGATGCTCCTGATATGTCCCCTTCCCCAGGATTTCACCTACGTGCCATTCGCGGCTCCGCATCCTCGAATCTGACCTTACTCGCCGCCCACAGCCTCGAAGCAACACAGCTCGGTGGTGTGTTCAAGGTGACGGCCAAGGTGTCCCTGAGGTGTAGGCCTCACGAGAAGAACGTGTTTAAACGGAGCATCTGACGTAAGAGTCAACCCACCGTCCGACACTTGCACTCTACCCCGAATAATTAGCTACGATTACCCCGAGCCCAGTATGCCAGTCAGCGACTGCTGCTCTCGTCGTGACAAGCAAGTCTCGGGACGCACAAACGAGTCCTCGCCGTTCAGCCGAGAATGCTTCTAGACGCTGCCCTTCCAGCGATTCCCGAGCTCCCCTTCCCACGCTCATCTCATCGAGGCACGTACCGATCAAGGATCAAGGGTGAGGTCACGGTCAGGTCACTCAGCGGACACACCTTTCCAGCAAAGGGCAGCGGAACGGATCGTTCCCTTCGGGCAGTGTCCGGTTTGGCAGGCAGGCAGGGAGAGGACGGAGGTAAGGTAAGGTAAGGTAGGTGATATTCGTATCGTTCTTCACATGGATCACTTTAAAGATTTGACGTCTTCACGTTATCTCCCGAGCAATTATCTCGTTTTGACGGCGGCAACAATCGACCCTGATGCAAATGATTTCCGAGGTTCTAACCCTCAAACTCCCATGGTGTGTCTGTCCGTCTCCCACGCAACCTGTCACACGAGCGAAACCCATGGTGAAAATTGCCCTCCGTTTTTATGAGTACATGCCGATACCGTTCGCCATGCAGCCCATTTGTTCACCACCGCAAGGAAATTGGGTTCGTTTAAGAGGGGGGAGCAGCGCCACGGCCACGGCCGAAACCACCACGGCTGTCGAGTAATGTTAGCCAATTGCCCTGTCGTCGATGCTAATACGTCAGGGAGAAAACTCACAACTGAGGAGCGAACTCGCCGGGAGCACCGCCCTCCTTGCCCTCGCCAGCATCCCTTCGTCGGTATCCGCCCTCACGGTCGCCTCGGTCGCCGCCACGGCCACGGCCAAAGGGTCTTCGCTCGCGCTCGCCCTCGCCGAGCATGCCGCGGGGAGGAGCGTGCGATCGTTGTTGCTTGATGTGGGTAGCAGGAACGATCTCAGCGGGGAGGTGAAGCCATTCGCGCAGGTAGTCGAGACCCTCGGGGGTCAGGGTGTAGTAGTAGTACTGCCACGAGAACTGGGTCTTGACGTAGCCGCGGGAGTTGAGGGACTGAAGAGCCTTGATAACGAACAGGTTCTTGGTGTCGATATCAGGGTGCTTGGGAAGGTTGAAGTCCTTCTGGGCGACGAGGACACCCTCTCGGAAGAGGTACTGGCGGGATTGTTAGTCTTGGAGTTTCTTCTCGTGACGTTGCCAATTCGCAGCTCATTCTCGCGCGGGCGGCGCCCGGGAGACGCCAGGTGAGTCTGTATTACCTCGTGGATCTTCTTGCGGTCGGCCTTGGGAATCAACATCGTGGCGGTATTGCTGCTCGTCGAAGGGTCGATGTTGGAAGGTGGCAGGTTTCGGAGGGACGAAGGCAGATCTCAAATTGGATAACTTTTGTGGGCGGAAACCCTACTTGAAATTCGACGTAGCGAAGTGGGGGTTTGCTGTGTGCGCCCGTGGCTGGTGGCCTTGTCACGTGCTGATGCGGTTATCGAGTGTGGCTGGTGAGGTGGCACCTTGAATCGCCATCGGCCTAGTAGCTTCGTCAACCCAGTGTTTTTTCTGGTCAATCATCAGACAAATACTTACAACGACCTCCGATTCTCCTCCTGCCGGCTTTTTCACGATCCCTACAATCACTAAATGTCGTCGCGAAATCTCAACGTGCTGGTCACCAGCTTTGCCGGTCTCGGCTTGCCACCTACACTCGTTCTTCCTCTTCCTCCGTCAACTAGCGTCACAGAGCTGCGAGATCGCATCGACGAGCGACTGCCAACAACTCAGTCTAGACTCATCCTCACAACCCTTTCAAATAAGCAGCTGCCATCGGCTTCGGACTCGCCAATCTCCGAATACCTTTCGACAAGCCAAGATGAGTTCTTGTCCTTGCGACTGGCAGTACCGCTCTGCGGTGGCAAGGGTGGTTTCGGATCACAGCTGAGAGCCGCGGGTGGTCGCATGTCTTCTCGCAAGAAGAAGAACCAGGAAGACCACGGTTCGAGCCGTAACCTGGATGGCCGACGCTTGCGCACAGTGAACGAGGCCAAGGCTCTCGCCGAGTACCTCGCCATCAAACCCGAGATGGAGAAGAAGGAGAAGGAGAAGCGCCGCGAGCGCTGGGAGCAGATTGTGCAGCTGTCGGAGCAGAAGGAGGCCGAGATCAAGTCGGGTAGCAAGAGCCGGCTTGACGGCAAGTGGGTTGAGGACAAGGAGGAGAGCAGTGAGCGAACCCGGGATGCTGTCTTGGCTGTCATGAAGGCCGGCAACTACAAGGACAACCTCCTGAGCACCTCTCACGAGTCAAACTCTACGCAGACGAGCCATGAGCAATCCGGCTCGGATGAGGAAAAGGGTGCCGCCTCGTCTCAGGGATCAACACCGCCCCCTGCGGAACAGGCCAAGCCCGAGAAGGAAAAGGCGAGGACATTCTTCGGATTCGACGAGGATGATGAGTTTATGAGCTCCGACGACGAAGAGGCCGAGGAAAAGTGATATTTGCACCCTTTTTCATGAGTTTGGTCTCTGGTTGCTATGGCCGGATGGGGCCGGCCAATGACGACCGGGATTAATGGGATTACGGCGCATGGGACCCTTGGTGTTTTTTGGGATTTGAATTGCCAGCGCTTCCGGTTGAAGTTTGATAGTTCACATGATACCAATAATAGTCCACTCAATGGCATGAGTCAGCAAGACGTCACGATATCCATGTCATTGAAGGGATGAAGGACTCAGACACAAGTCTATGTTTACGGGGATTGTATACAGCAGGCAGCTTCACAAATGATACAATTGCAGTGTGTCTGCTCTGTCTCTTCTAAACCATCCACTACTCCAAGACTACACGTCCAGCTTAAGCGTCCAGCTTGACGGGGAAGTTTCCGGCCTCTGCACAATGCGTTAGTATGCCTTGGGGAGTCGAATTGTCCAGGGGGGAGCGTACCGCGCTGCTCATCCCATCGGTTGTACCAGCCGGAGGGGCAGAGGGATCGGTAAGAGAGCCAGAACTAGGGGCCAATTAGCAACCGGGGGCCTTCGAATAGGGTCCTCTTTGTCTTTGGCGATGCGTACCTGGCGGCAGGGCGCAAAGTCCTCACCCTTGGCGAGGATGCACTTGTGGTAGTCGACGTAGTTTTGCCAGCAGTGCTTGGTCTGGTTCTGGTTGGGGAAACGGGCGTCGGTGCCTAGGAGGTCATGTCAGATCCAATCGGAGCCATTGGCGACAGTGCAGTGAGTGCAATTGAGTATCGATCGCGCGTCGGGTCGTCGTCGATGGTCGCCGTCGGTCGTGGGATTGATTGTGCTTACCAGCTGCGCGGAATTGTTAGCCTCGGGATCGAATCAGGTCATTTTTTTGAGGGCGGCTGCCGCCCCAGCGGGATTATTAGGGAACGTACCAGTGACAAACTTGAAGGGCTTGGTAACGAGCTCCTGACCGTCGTCCGCCATTGTGAATTGCTTTCGAAAGGGAATTGACTGGGAAAGGAGGGGAGATTTGTCTGTCTGGGTCAATGCCGGATGGAGCTCGGTGCGTGCGGGCGGTTTTGGATGGAGAGAGGTTGAATGCGTCGACGTTGTCCGGCTCGAATCAGGTGGTTCGATTTCCCGGGAGAGCTTGGGGATTTTGTGCCTCAGGCCGTCACGGGCCAATGGCGTAAGGCACCCAACCCGGAATTGGTGGGTCCCCGCTGGCTGGCAATTGCTTGCACATCAGATGTTCGTTCGGCCAACTCCAAACACTCCCTCCCAAGGCCGATAATTTCCAATTGAATCACCTCCTCTGGACCTCTCACAGACCCTCCCCACTCATCAAGATGCGTTCCACCGCTTTTCTCCGGATGTTCAGGCAGACGCCTCGCATGCTGCGACCCGTTCCCGTGAGTGCAATGGATGGAATCTTCGGTTATGACATCAATGCTGACCATCTCCCGTCTTGTAGAAGGAGGACCAGGCCGGTACGTGAAACTTGGGAGCTCCCGCCGAGCCTCCCTCGGATCGATCGCTCGAGACTCGAATGCCGACTCGAAACTTTGTCAATGGGCTGGGAAACTAACCGAATCTCTCTCAAGGCCACACCATCTCTCAGCGACTCCGAAAGCTCAAGCAGATCCCTCCTGAGCTGTACCCCCTCGGTAAAGCCATGTCCTGCCCCAATTGAGTCCTTTTCCCATGCCCTAACCGCCCGTCCCAGCCGTCGTCGTTGGCTTCGCCCTCTGCGCTGCCACCTACTCGATCAGCCGCAAGTTCATCGTCGACAAGAACCTCCGCCTGTCGCGACAGGGCCCCTCTGGGCGCGTCGAGCACCACGGCGAGGAGGCCCATGGCGAGGAGGAGAAGCAGGAGCACTAAGCCCTTACCTGAAAGACTGGGGAAGCCTGCCGGGGAATTGGAAATGATTACTCGCCAACTGGGGGCAGTACTGTACATGTCGGGAGAATGGTAGCAGTGAATTCCATCAGGCATAAATCTTGAATATTCTCGGTGATGATATATATCTCATGCCCTCCAACCTGTAACCTGTGAATCCAATGCCTCAAAACGCCCTCGCTATGCCAGCAGAAGAGTCAACACCAACCCGAATTTTTCCTCATCTTTTTTCACTCAGGTTTCGGCCCTGCAACGTCGAGTCCCTCCAACCCTTGCATGGGGTCAGGGCCAGAATCTGGCACTACCTTTGCATCATCTCCAAGCCTGTCATTCTCATCCGCCGCATGCTCGGCCAGCCAACCTTCCTGCGCGCTCAGTCAGCATCGAATAAGTGAGAACTGGCATAATCAAACATACCTTTTCCCAGATGGCTGTCTTGCTACCCAGTCCTTCGTCGGCGCTCTTGGGTGCCTTGGCCTGTGAGACCTTGAGGATCCTTCCGAAAAACTCCGACTGATCCATATTGTCGATTGCCTCCTTCGCGTCGGCGGCGTCCTCGTACTCGACATATGCGAAACCCCTATGGGCTTCTCCAGAGTTTGGCGCATCAGGCTTTGGCAGCTTGCAGTCGACAATCTCTCCAAACGGGATGAAAGCGTCTAGAACGTGACCCGTGGTGGCCATCTGGGAGAGTCCACCAACGTAGACGGTCGCCTTCCATCGAGCTGCGTCCGACATGTTCGTTTTATGTGAGATTTGAAGATGATGAATATGAGGAGTCGTGATTAAGGTCGTGTCAAGCTGTCGTCGTGAATCTCATACAGCTCAGCTGGCTCAGAGCAACGGTTACCTTGGTTGTGGTAAGCTCCGTGCTCGTCACGTGACGTATAGCTCGAGACTCAGATGAACAGCTTTCATTTTCAGTCAATTGTTCATCAAGGGCAGTTTGAAGGAAATATACCTGCAAGCAATCTAATTAAAGTCAAGTTTATAAAAGAAAATTAGTCCACAAATGGCCGTGATGAACAAGGCTTGGTTTGCTTGATTCTCTTATGGCAGGCATCCATATCACCACGTCGAAGAACCTCCTGCAAGTGCACAAGTACAATTCCATCCCTAAGTACTTACCGTACCTACATCCACATCTCTCACCACCCAATAGCGTGTAAGAGAGAACCCTAGCCAGAAAACAGCCTCACAATGGCATGTTACAAAGAACGTCTAGAAAGTCAGTCCTGTGGCTGGAATATCGACGGTATGAGCCGACGATCGCTCGGGTACCTCCCCTAGTTTGTGTGGCCATTAACCCTGAAGCGCCATGACAATGGACAAGGAACAAACAATAAGCTCAGCTATCATCCAGCTTACATCTGACCTTTCCCATCTATTCACTGCTTCCAAAGATGCCACGGTCACAAGAATTAAAGCCCCCCTAAAGATAGCTCCCAGCTGAGTCATCACGTGACAGCTGGCCCACCTCGAGGACAGCCGACTACTCAGGGGCACGGACGTGTCCGCTAACATGTTAGGAGCTCCTGAGCATGGAGGGCAGCCTGCAATCTGGCATCATACCTCCCAATTAAAGACAACCGACTGCCCAACCTCGCCCTGCTTCGATCAACTTCGAAGCTATACTCGCGGGCAGAGGCAAGAAGCTCTTTAATACTTCCTGGCCCTTGTCTAGCCAGAATTGTTCGGTTTCTGTCATTATAACACTGACCGCCCCCTCCAAACGTCATCCTGAGCTGGTCCCTTCGTCGCATTAGTCCCCCGCCATCACCATCATGGTGCGCCTTCGAGAGATACCCCGAACGGCCGCCTTCGCCTGGTCGCCAGGTGCCGGCAAGCCTGCCTTGGTCACCGGTACTCGCGCCGGCGCTGTCGATGCCGATTTTTCTGACGAGAGCAAGCTGGAGCTCTGGGATCTTGCTCTGGACGACCAAGAGCAAGGCCTCGAGTTGCAACCTGTCGCTAGCATCACCACCGACGCCAGGTAGAATTATGTCCATGGCAGCTCCACGGGAACACAACATGCTGATCTGATTCAGGTTCTACGATGTTGCCTGGGGTCCCCCCAACGATAATCACCCCAAAGGCATCATTGCCGGTGCTCTCGAGAACGGCTCATTGGATCTTTGGGACGCCGAGAAGCTCATTGCTGGGGACTCAGATGCCCTGATCTCACAAACCTCCAAGCACACCGGCGCAATCAAGACAATACAATTCAACCCCCTAAAGCCGCAGATTCTGGCCACAGCTGGCGCCAAGGGCGAGCTCTTCATCTACGATGTCAACGACATCGCGAATCCCTTCCGGCTAGGAAACACGGCCGCCCGATCCGACGATATCGAATGCCTTGCATGGAACCAGAAGGTCTCTCACATTCTCGCAACTGGCGGTAACGGTGGTTTCGTGACCGTGTGGGACTTGAAGACCAAGAAGGCTTCATTGACTCTTAACAACAGCCGAAAGGCCGTCAGTTCCATCGCCTGGGACCCCAACCACTCTACAAAGCTCTTGACGGCGACTCCAGATGATAACACCCCCGTCATTCTGCTATGGGATCTCCGAAACTCCAATGCCCCCGAGAGGACACTCCAGGGCCATGAGTCAGGTGTCCTGTCCTTGTCATGGTGTCTGCAAGATAGCGACCTGCTGCTCTCGTCAGGCAAGGATAACCGGACCATTGTCTGGAACCCCAACACCGGCGAGCGTTATGGCGAACTGCCTGAAGTGACGAACTGGACTTTCCTCACTCGTTTCAACCCTCACAACCCCAACCTCTCGGCGACTGCCAGCTTCGACGGCAAGATCACGGTGCAAACACTCCAAAACACCAACCCCGACACATCCAAGGCCGCGGCCGAGAAGAACCTGGATGACGAAGACTTTTTCCGCGCCGCTCAAGACCAGCCCCAGGATGCATCATGGTCCCTGGCCAAAGCTCCCAACTGGTTCGAGAGACCCATTGGCGCCTCATTCGGTTTCGGAGGCAAGGTTGTGGTATTCAAGGCCAACCCTGTCCAGGCTGGGCAGAAGCGATCTTCCAAGGTTCTGATTACCAACTTCTCAATCGATTCCGATGTATCTTCTGCCACCGAAAAGTTCCAGGGGGCCATCGCTTCTGGTGATATCTCTTCCATTTGTGCCGACCGCATTGAGCAGTCCAAGACTGAGGAGGAAAAGGCCGATTGGCAGGTGATGGAGACTCTTGTTGGCGATAACCCTCGCAGCAAGATTGTCGATTATCTTGGCTTCAACGAGGAGGATCTTACCAATGGCAGTGTTAAGGAGGAAGCGGGAGATGCTGAAGATGCTGAGGCCGAGACCAAGGAGGATGCCGAAGACAAGAAGAAGAAGCGTGTTTCTAGCTTCTTTGACGGCGCCGAGGCTGAGGACGACGATTTCCTGTCCAACCTTGCTGCTACCAAGGACGCCAAGACTGACAACCCCTTCCAACTGTTTAACGAGTCCGATAGCCCGGTTGAGAAGGATATCACCAGAGCTCTGATGCTGGGCAACTTCGCCAAGGCTACTGAGCGTTGCTTGAAGGAGGAGCGTTTTGCTGACGCCTTCTTGATCGCCAACTGTGGCGGCCAGGAGCTCGTTGACAAGGTCCAGTCCGCTTATCTGGCTCGCAAGAGTGGCCAGCCCAGCTACATGCGCCTCCTTGGCTCTGTCATTTCCAAGAATCTTTGGGATGTCGTTTACAATGCCGACCTTGAGGACTGGCAGGAGACCATGGCCATTATTTGCACTTTCTCTGACCCCGCCGAATTTGCAGACCTTTGCGAAGCTCTGGGAGACAGAATTCTCGAGGAGGGTACACGGAAGGATGCTTCATTCTGCTACTTGGTTGGCTCCAAGCTCGAGAAGGTTGTCTCGATCTGGGCTGCCGAGTTGGATGAGGCAGAGCAGGCTGGCTTGAAGGAGGCATCTGGAGATTCCACCTTCTCCGTCCATGCCAAGTCCCTGCAAAACTTCATCGAGAAGGTCACCGTCTTCCGCCATGTCACCAAGTTCCAGGATGGCGAGAAGGGATTGAGCTCGGACTGGAAGCTCGCCACTCTGTACGACAAGTACACCGAGTATGCTGACATCCTGGCTGGCCATGGTCAGCTTGAGACTGCTCAGAAGTATCTCGACCTTCTCCCATCCAACTATCCCGCTGCGGAACTGGCCAGGAACCGTGTACGACTTGCCACCAAGAAGCCTGCTGCTCAGCCCAGCACCAGAGTACCAGCGTCGTCAAGCCGCACTTCGTCCAGGATCCAGCCTACCATGGGCTATCAGCCTCCCCAGCCCGTACCGGCTCCGGCTCCGGCGCAGACTGCGGCCAACCCCTACAGCAACATCGCCCAGAACCCGGCTCCTCGGTCAACTGGATCACCAGCCCAGCAGTACATGCCCCAGACAAACGCCTATCAGCCTCAGGGTGGTTACGCACCACCTGCTCAGACTGGGTATGGGGCCCCTGGTGGCTACCAGCCGCCTACTCAGCATGGATACGGCGCTCCTCCGCCCATGGCTGGACCTCCTCGAAACTCGACTCCTTCCTCTGTGCCGCCTCCTTCTAAGGTTAAGAACATGGACAACTGGAACGATGTTCCTTTGGTCACTAAGGCACCACCGGCACGTAGGACTACTCCGAGTGTCGGACCTCTGACCTCGCCTTTCCCTGGTCAACAGGCCTCTCACCCTCCTCCTCCCCCTGGAGGCCCGACCCCTTACGGACAGCGAGCCGGAGCAACTCCTCCTCCCCCTCCTCCCAAGGGACCAGCACCTCCTCGAGTCCAGTCGCCCCTGGCCGCCCCTCCTCAGAACTTCCAGCCCCCTCCTCCGGCTGCCAGCGCTCACAACCCATACGCGCCTCCTCCTCCAGCTGCGGGTGCGATCCCGTCGGCGATGCCCCATGTGGTCCCTCGAACAGCGTCGCCTTACAACGCCCCTCCTACCGCAGCACCTCCTTCCAACCGGTATGCCCCTACTCCGGTAGCGCAGCAGCAGCAGTTCAGCCAGCCCCCAGGCTCGGTGCCGCCTCCAGGTGCTGCTAGCCGTCCCCCGCCAGCTGGCTCGTTTGGAGCGCCTCCTCAGCAGTCGACTCCCCACAACCAGTACGCGCCCTCTCCTTACGGCGCTCCTCCAAGCCAGTCCTACGGTGCTCCCCCGACCCAGCCTTCCGCACCCCCAACC
>JAANQP010000390.1:0-22498 GCA_011320165.1 Fusarium protoensiforme | reverse complement strand
CCCCCCCCCCTAACAACAATAACGGGGATGCTGCTCCTCGTGAGCATAGACATCCCAAGCAGGACGTGAACCAAGGCGTGCGTGTCTCCCTCCTCTCTTGTACCCTTCCCTGACCTCCTTTCTGGCTCCCTTTGAGGAGCCGTGTTTGACTTGCGCTTGTGCCATGGCCTCGGCAAAGGCTTCGGTCGCGTTTGCCGCCGTCAGAATAACCGCGGCGCCCATTGCCATCATTGCACCAATGCCAACAAGAAGTGTATTTGCGTACGTTACTCTTGCATCTATCCTGCACTCTAAGCTGCATGTCCTTGTGTTGTCGGGTGGTATGTAGATTGAGTAGATTGTGATGCTTATATCTTTGAGTGTCATTGCTGCCTAGTCTTCCCCTGAGGCTGGCTCCTACGTATCGGGTGCGTGTCGTTTATATACGTAGAGAGCGGCTCATACTGACCCGTAGGTTAGTTCGTACTGTCTGCATCTTGGGCAGGCGGGTTTTTCTGTGAACTGTTCTTATATATTTTCGGAGTGGTGGATGCTTCGTTCGAGCCCCTTTCTCCCCTGATCAACGTCCATCGGCTCTTCCAGCGCGGCGTCGGCGATGCGCGTAGGTACCGTCCGCCATCGTGGGTAGGTGAGTCGCGGTAGCTGAATCACGCTCTGGGGTTCATTTCGTTCTCTTCTTACATGCGGTCGAGATGTCGACCGGGAACGGGGAACCATACCTAGGTACTGCCGAATATACCACTGGGAGCCAGCCACCTAGATAGAAAACCCATCCGCCCTGTTATCTTTGTTTTCCCTAGTGTGTCACATGTCTGCTCTATGCTAGCTAATTAAGAACTCGAGTTTGGTATCCTTTCTCAACCTTGCAGTAGGACAGACGCTCATATTCTGGCTTTTTAGTACACCTGATCCAAGCCCTCGCAATTCCCTGTTGTCCGCGACGCCACGCGCAGCATGGTCTTAAGGTGTAGGTTAGCCCGATGCCCTATCTGGCCCGGGACCGTGGTGCTGTTTAGCCTGGAATGCTGATCCATCATCTGCCACTTGCGCACGAGACCACGGCCATTAACCTTTGAGCCGCTTATCAAGCTTTCGCGACACCTCTCTCTAGTTTAGCTTGACATGCAGAATGCCACCTCTTGGCCCTAGATACGAGGAAGAAGTAGGGTAGACGACTCCCGTCGCCCTGGCTGGCGGCCTACAGCCCGATCCGTTCATTTTCCCAAAGGAGGGGTTGACCATGTCTTGATTGGCTCGCGAGGAGCTAGACACGAGAAAGAATTGAGACCATTCCGATAACCAGCGTCAGCCCTAGACAATTGTGTGTCCTCGATGGTTTCGGGGAGTTCGGGGAGCTTTCAAGGTGTCGCATCCGGAGGCGTGATGAAGCCGTTGATGGGCGGTCGAGGTGACATCGTCGAGGTCAAACTCGAGGGTAAGGCGAGACTACAGACCAAGGCACAGCGAGCTCCGATACACACGTGAGCCAGGACATAGTCGCCTGCCAATTCGGCAATTGCTGTCGGATGGAGCGGTGAGCGCATGAAAACGGTGGGTGGTGAAGCTTTTCGTAGTCTCACGAATCTGTTGCTGTGTCGAGTTTGGCTTGTTTACTTTGGCAATATCATGGGTGACCCACACCAAACATGACACCGCCCCGACTAGAAGATGAGCCAGTCAAAGCTAGCAGCAGTATTATTGAGATTCATGTAAATAGGCTTGGATCCCCCTTACTTATACTTGGCACGTCTCTAGATATCACTATCGGGTTGTCGGCTTGTTTTGACGGCATTGGGACCGATTATTGTTTTTCGTGTACCCCGCGAAGCACAAGCCAGCTCCAGCTCTGAATTGCGGGGTGCGAGATGAAAGGGGGAGCCTGGTCACTTGATAGCGTACGGAGCTACCGGCACGATATGGGACAAAAAGCCGAGGGTAGACGGAGTTCGTAGCTTCAATGACTGTCGACGAAATTGCTAGACGTAACACGAGTCAAGTTCGGCTCGGAATACGCTCCGGGCCTCCTCCGGGAGACCGAGTAAGAAAAAGAGATCGACAAGAACGAAAGAAAAAAAAGTGCCGCTGCGCTGTCGGCAATGACGACATGACGTGAAACAGGGGCTCAAATGCACCTTGTCAACGAAAAGAACCGAACCGACCACAGCTTTTCAGCCGCCGCAACGGTCAGCTCAGTCAGGGATGCTGATGGCCGCATTGGATCGAAGGAAGAAAGGCAGCCTTGTCGTTGAAAAAAGACCCACCATCTGGCATGGGTCCTGGCGGGAACTAGCGCAGTAGCCGCTTCGATTGATGCATAGAGGTACCTTACCCAAGGCCGGTCAGTGTGTGGGCCGAGACAGGTCGATTCGGCGGCTCATGGATAGCTAGCGCAAACAGACAGGAATCGGGAATCTCATGAGGGCACGAGGGCAGTTTAGGGAGGTCCTTGGCCACGCCATGAGATCTTCCCCGCACTGCGAACGAGAGGGCTGTCGTCGTCAGGAGGCACTCTTGCTTTAATTCCCGGCAGCCTGTCCATCATACGGACCAGCCTCCCTCTCTGGTGGCGGGATTGCGAAAAAGGCGGTGGACGGTTGCTCGGGTTGGGTGCTGCGCTGCGCAGGTCGGAGCTGGTGGTTGCGCGCGCTAGCTACCATGGACGCTCATGAGCTAGAGAAAGCTGGTGACTCGGCACGGAGCACCATCGGCGTTGGACCACCTCATGGAGGCGCTGGAAATTGCATGGAACCATGAATGCAGCAGCAGCAGCAGCAGGAGCCGTACGGAGCATGCAGGTCAACAACTGGTGGGTCGCAACACAACACCAACGCATGTTGATCTGCGAGATAAGCCAGCTTGCTTGGCTGATTTCCTCCTCACCACCCAATCCAACTCGGCTGCCCGAGGGAGGCGTTTGTGCCTGTACTACGACGATTGCCAAGATGGACATGGCGGAAAACGGCCCGACGCCTCCTTGCTCTGCATACGGAGAAAAAAAGACACGCAATTGGTGCTTGTGTCTATGGGGAAAAATGACGACGGGCATGGGATTGTGGAAAAGGAAAGGGGACGGACGGGAGCAAAGGGAAGATGGAGGGTTGGCACCAACGTTCCGGAAGCCCAGGAAGCCCATCTGGATGGATCCTTGGGCAGAACAACCTGGACGGTTGCATGAAGCGAGGCAGCGGGCGCTGCGCACAGACTCCCACCATCATGAAATCGAAAATGCGCCAAAGCATGTGGCTGTAAGGTCGCACGTTGCAATGGGATGCTTTAGTGCTGAATGCTTCCGGTTCTCGGGGGCGTGGCTTTCAGGGTCGTCCCTCCATTCCTTCGTGCTGAGCAACCGCCACTCGTCCGTATCCCATCTCATGCCTTGCCTGAGGAAACCCATCTGAGACCTCGAGATGCAGTACGCGCACGCTCCAGTGCTGACGTCGTTGAGCCGCATCCGTGAGCATCGTATCTTATCTCGCTATCAGTGTCGACATGTGATTCCACCAGTGACGGAGCTTCACCGGCACTTCAAGAGGACCGTGGCCTGCCATCAGGGTCCTGACTGGCCGGTGGATTTGTTGGGCTGCATGGGACGATCTTGGTGGCCTGGATCAATACGGTGCCCTCTGCATGTCAAAACAGGAGTCAAAAAGGTCAGAAGCGAAGAGGGGAGCAAGAGGAGAGGAGGGTGGTCCGCTGCGGTTACGGGTACGGGACATTTTCGCCGGGGATGGAGGGAGAAGCCGGCTGTTGGGCATCGGTCTGCTTGCGTGGCGCGTCGAGGCCAAGCCAAGACTTGAGTCGTTGCATAGCGCCTAGAGTTGATGTTACGAGATTGTTCGAATGAACAACGGAATAGCGAGGCCCGGCCATCGGCTCCGACATCTGGACTGCTCGACGGTGCGCAGCAGAGAATTTTCAAATCCAAGGTGGCGGGTCGTCAGCGCGAGCAGGTTTAGCAGCCGGCCAATCAGAGACTCATTGGGGTTTCAGATACCGGATATAGGCATAGTGGACACTAAGGTTGGACGCATGGGCCCCACCGTTAATCGACATGGATCCAAACGCGCACAAGCCAAAAAGAATGAGGACACGGACCACTCTCGGTCGGTCCGCCCAATCAGAAGCTCCAATTCGCTAGCTGCTGCATGCAGAATCCAGGTTCGGTCCCGCTGTTGCTTCTCCGCCAGGCCCAGCTTCCAGGTTCCCCAGCCAAGCACCCGACCCAGACGTTTTGGCGTCTTGATCGCTGTGCGTGT
This sequence comes from Fusarium protoensiforme, assembly GCA_011320165.1. NCBI lineage: Eukaryota > Fungi > Ascomycota > Sordariomycetes > Hypocreales > Nectriaceae > Fusarium > Fusarium protoensiforme. Next base: position 18,242 of record JAANQP010000390.1, on the reverse strand, counting down.
TCAGTTCGGGGAGTTAGCTGCCAGGACCGTGTCTGTAGCAGTTGTGAGCAAATTGGTTTCAGTGGCAGGCGCGTGCGCCGTTGGTTGCTTGGAAGCCCTGGTCCTTATCGTCTCGAGGAATGGATGGATGGATGGATGGATGGATGTAATGGAAACGACGTTTGCTCGCTGATCTGAGTCACGTCCAGTCCAGTCCAATCCGGACCAACAACTCCACCATGCTTCTCATTAGACCAGACCTGTCGTGTGACGTTGGACAAGTGCGCTCTTGGGCTTCTTGCCGGGCCATCGCGAAACGGTTGTCGGGCTGTCGGCATGGTGGTCAGTAGGACAAGCTGTCCCGTAGTGGAAGTGAGTGAAGCCATCCCTAGACGGAACCGCACTGCAATAGTTTGATGGGGATATGGATGGCCCCGCCAGAGCTGGCTGTCGGCGTGGAGCTGCTGCCCTGTCTCACTCACCCTGGCCGCACCCGGGGGTCGTCGAACCTTCTCTCGGCTTTCTCCTCTGGCCCCTTGCTTGACTTGATGCAGGCAGTATGCACCTCGAAGAAACAGCCTGCTCGGTTTTGCTCATGGCCCCACATGCTGCAAACGAAGCTTCCATGTCGAACGGGCCTTATCGGTCACTGACAGGCGGCGGTCTCGGTCTCCACCAAAGAGCCTTGGCCGCACTTACACGGCTCCTGGGTCCTGACCATGGATGGTTCAAATATCTGCTCTCCCACCCTCTTCTCCGTGAATGTTTCATTGCGCTGTACACTGCTCGCTCACTTCCAAAGCAGTCTCTCCATCTTCGCTTTCCTAGGCTGTGGTTGCTTCAAGTTCTTCTGATTTCTTGTGAAACTCGCTCCTCGCTCTCCCAACGAAACCTATTTCCCAGTCGAGAAACACCACGACAAGTCCACCTTTCGGCCGCGCACCAACCAGACATACACCCTCGTTCGAACAAAAGTTTTACTCCCCGCCTGTTACATATCTCGTCTACTTGACGCTTGGATTTACATACAACGGGATCCTTGTGTTTGGCATTGTTTGGTTCTTTGTTGCCCCTTGTCTGCTTTCCGCTTGAGCCAGCAGCCATGGGTGTCTTCCAGGTGACCGGTTCTCATGACCCGGATGCATTCCCTGCCATGCAACTCTTTCTCCTCGGTGAGTTGATTGCTCTTGTCATGGGTTTCTTGAACTTGTGAGAGAGTTATTAACAGTTGCTGTCTAGCTATTGTCCGACTGGCAGAACCCATTGCCTTGACATCCATCTTTCCCTATGCCTGGGCTCTTGTCAAGGACTTTCAGATTGGCGACGAAGCGCATGCATCGGTCTACTCAGGAATCCTCATCTCAGCCTTCTCTCTCGCCGAGGCTGCCATGGGAATGTACTGGGGTGCCCTGTCCGACCGCATCGGGCGCAAGCCTGTATTGCTATTGGGCTGCCTCGGCACGATGCTTTCGATGATATCGGTGGGGCTTGCTCCGAACTTCAGCTTAGCACTCTGTGGGCGAGTGATGGGCGGCCTGCTAAATGGGTAACGGATATTGGTCTCCTGGAGTAATTGAGAGCGCTAACTGACGGGCCTAGGAATATCGGAGTTATCCAGACCATGGTAGGAGAGATAATAAGGAAGCCCGAGCATGAGCGTAAGTTGAATCAGGTGGTTTGAAACAATTGTGGTTGTGACCGGCGGCGTTGTTCTCAGACCACCCGTCCCCCTCACGACATTGTCTCACATGAACTAACGGTAACGACACAGCCCGTGCATTCTCCATTATGCCCTTTATATGGAGTATCGGTACTATAATCGGTCCCTCGATCGGCGGGCTGTTTGCGAACCCTCATGATTCGTGGCCCGAGACGTTTCCCACCGGCAGCCTGTTCCAGCGATTCCCATACCTGCTCCCCAACCTCATTTGCTCCGGCATGCTTCTCGTGAGCATTGTGCTAGGTTTCTTCTTTCTTGTGGAAACCCACCCTGATATGCAGCCCAAGCCTGTTCAGCCTGTTGAGCCTGAATATGTTGCCACAGAAGAGACCCCCCTGATTCCGTCCTCCACCAACATGCCAACTGCGGATGACCAGCCCGAGACTTATGGTGCTATTGAGACCCCTGGCGAGGATTGGGACCCTCTGCTTGTCGAGGACGAGAAGGAGGTGCCCGTGACATCTTTCAAGGTCTGGAACCGCCGTGTTGTTGGCTTCATCGTCGCCTTGTCCATCTTCACCTACCACTCCATGACGTTTGATCATCTTTTGCCCATCTTTTTCGAAGAGAAGCGCGCAGTTGCCATCGAAATGTTCCACTCTGCCTCCATCTTCCCATTCTACTCTCCCGGCGGCCTGGGATTGACTCTTCGCAACGTCGGCATGATTCTGGCCGTGGATGGCGGCATCGCCCTGTGCATCCAGCTCTTCATCTTCCCCTGGGCGGTCAACAAGTTTGGCAACTACCGCCTGTTCATCATGGTCACGGTTCTTCACCCCATCGCCTACCTGCTGATGCCGATGCTTCTTCTCGTCCCTGAGGCCCTCGTCTTCCCTGCCATCTACTTCTGCCTCATCGTCCGCAACATTCTCTCCATCATCCTTTACCCCCTCCTCATGATCCTCATTAAGGAGGCCACTCCCACTCCCAGAGCCCTGGGCAAGGTCAACGGGCTGGCTGCTAGTGCCGGTGCAGCCTGCCGAATGATCGCCCCTCCCATCGCCGGCTTCCTCTGGGCCGTAGGCAGCAGAAGCAGCGTTCAATGCTCTGCCCTGGCCTGGTACGGAAGCGCCATCGCCGCTGTTTTCGGAGCCGTCCAGTGCTTCTCTGTCCCCCGCCAGAAGAACGAGGAGCCTACTGAGGAGACGCCAGCTGTGCCTCACAAACAGAACACGGCTGTCACTGTTACCGAGGTTGAGTTTTACGACTCGGAGTGAAGAGCAGATGATGATTGCTCGTGATTTGACAGTCGACATGAACCGATGACGCACACTTACACCAACTCCGAGATTGCTCAACTTGCGCAAGCAAGTCCTGTTTTTGCCCATTCTTTTTTAGCGACACGCATGGCGTTATGGCTTCCGGTTTTCTTTCATGTTTCAGAAAAAGCAAAAAAGCGTTAGACGGTCAGGTTTATTTTGTTTACCCCCTTTTTGTCGGATATCCCGGGGTATAGATAGGTTGTGTTTGGGTGGGATGGATCTGTGGGCGTTTGAGATGGACTATAAAAAAGTATTTCGACATTCGGATGTCTTGGGTTTTAGAAAAAGGGCGGCTATTAGAAAAAGGTATTATTTATGACGGTTTTTTTACTTGGGTTGTCTTGGGGAATAGAGATCAATATCAGAGTTAATTACAGTTGCTGTGGCCCAAGTCTTGTCATGAGTGGTTTACCAGGAGCGAGACAACTCCAAATGTCTTGAGTTGAAGTATCCAAACTATGCACTTTAAATGATTCCGATTCTAGAAGAAACTGCCTTCACTTTTGTAACAAGTTTGTTAACATCTACAATTGGGTCGGAGTTGTGATATTTCACCCAATAAGATTTTCGCCACCAAAAATTGGAGAAGACTCAATTTTCCGTCAACGCCCAACCACCAATGACACGAGCAAACAACCAAGGGGAAGGGAGAATATCACATCACATACCAACATGAAGATTGAGGAAATCATCGAAAAGATGGACGAGTCCCTCAAGGTCTCAGAGCCCACGCCTGACTCGGAGGCCACCAAACCTCAGCTCCCGCCCGCCCACACCATCGCCAGCGGCAAGACGGTCGACGAGGTTTGGGAGGACCTCAACAAGTCTCCGCTGTTCATGACGGACCTGGACGCCGCCGAGGGGGAGAATGACGACATCGCTGCCCTGCAGGCTCTCGCCTATGAGGGCACGCCGCTGGAGAACGGAGTCGACTTCAAGGAGCGCGGAAACGACTGCTTCAAGGTGCGAGGGTACGTCGACGCAAAGGAGTTTTATGGAAAGGGCATCGCTATCCTGGCTGGAGAGGAGCGCAAGCGCGCGAGGGGCGAGGTGACCAAGAACCCCGACGGGGAGGAGGACTCTGAGGAGGAGATCACCAAGCAGAAGAGCACCCTTGAGACGCTCTACGTCAACCGCGCGGCGTGCCACCTCGCAGTCAAGAACTACCGCAGCTGCTGGCTCGACTGCGCCGCCGCTCTGCGCCTCAACCCGCGCAACCTCAAGGCTTACTACCGCAGCGCCCGGGCCCTCCTGGCCGTGGACCGCATCGAGGAGGCCGACGACGTGTGCGCCCGCGGCCTCTCCCTCGACGAGTCCAACGCCTCCCTCCGCGGGGTGGCCGACGACATCATCAAGCGCGCCAAGGAGATCGACGCCCGCCGCAAGAAGGAAGCCGAGCGCGTCGCAAAGGAGAAGCGCCGCGAGATGCTCGTCAAGGCGGCGCTCCGGGCCCGCAACATCCCGACGCGCACGACCTCGCAGCCGCCCGAGATGGAGGACGCGGGGATAGCGCTGGTCCCGGACCCGGACGACCCTCGCAGCGCGCTGTCGTTCCCGACCGTGTTCCTGTACCCGCTGGACCTCGAGTCGGACTTTGTCAAGGCGTTTGAGGAGACGCACACGCTGGAGGACCACCTGGGCTACGTCTTCCCCCTGCCGTGGGACAAGGACGGCAAGTACACTCTGCAAGGGGTCGAGGCGTTCGTCGAGACCCGCGAGGGGGGGCTCCTCAAGATGGGCAAGAAGGTGTCGCTGCTGAAGCTGCTGGGTACCGGCAAGGTTGAGGTGGTGGACGAGGTTGTGAGGATCTTTGTCGTGCCCAAGGACAAGGCCGAGTCGTGGGCCAAGGAGCACAAGGCCAAGAGGGCGGCCGAGAAGGGCGAGGCGAGCTAGATCTGGACGATAGATTAAAGAAGAGAAAAGAAAAGAAAAGCACATGTGTTTATGACTTGAAGATGAAAGGATCGACATGCAGAAAGAAGAGTTGCGATTGCTAGATTAACCAGTCCATGTGTAAGTTGTTATATGCATCTGCATTCAAAGACAAGAACCAAACTTTTCCCCAAAACACCTGCCCAAGCCAGTCCATTCTATTCGCTATTGGTCATATATCCCAAGCTTTCCATCCCGATGATAGTCTCCTCAACGCCGACAAGTGCAAGGTTAGAGAGACGTCGCCCGCTGTCTCTTGCTTCGATGCTCATCCCTGAACGCCGAGTCTCTGTCTACCGGTCTCAGCGACCCCGTAGCAGGAGAGTCTTGGTCTCGATTGCACAGGTTGAGGAGCAGCATAGCGGCGTCCTGCTGTGAGCTGTCGGTTCTGGGCTGTAGCTCGACCTTGTCTTCCCTCGGCATGGCAGGGCTGCCCTCGGGGGTGGAGGCTGGAACTACAGAGCACATGCTCAGGTTGGGACTAGCACTGTCTCTGTAGCTGTAGTTGTAGTCCCAGTCCTCGTGTTCGAGCCGTCGCTTGGAGCCCCAGGACGAAGTGGAGAGGTTAGATCGATGCATCAAGGGCGGGATGCGCGGCACGGCACTCAGCCAGGGATGAGGAGACGCATAGTCTGGCTGCGGGCTCGAGTGGTTGATCGGAGCCCAGCTCGAGTTTGGTCGCGATGTCACCATGTACCCAAGAGGCCCCGACCCGGTGCTCGACGCAGAGTTGGGAGCCGACATGAAGTGGTGGTCGGCATCGTTTTCCGGCACCCACGGCGGGTCGCAGACTATGCGCGACGGAAAGCGATGCTTGCGCTCTTCAGGGGCATACATGATCTGATGGGCGTTGATGTTGTCTCTGGGAAAGCTGGTTGCAGCGCCAAAGCTAGGGGCAGCAGCGCTCAGATGCACGCGTCGAGCGATCTCGGCCTCGCGGGTGGCCTCGATGACAAGCTGCGACTCGATGACCATCCGGCCAAACCCTTGCGACTCGCGAGGGACGCACTCCGAGGGAAACGATGGACCAAAGATGGGTATGAGAGCTCCGGCGATCTCATAGCAGAATGTCGCGCAGACGGCTCTGGCGCACTGGTACGGCATCCAGTAGCCTTCCACAGAAGAGTCAGCGCCATCAACACCTCCTCTCCGGAGAGAACATACCTTGAGCAGCTATAGAACCACCTGTGATACTGTGCGTGATCTCCTTGAGCCCCTGGTTGAGACCCAGCATCTTGGCCGGTATCGTCTAGATCCAGTTAGCCCATGCTGCGAAAGTGCTGTGGCATCAGGATGCTGACCTTTCCATATCGACAACACTTGAAAAAGGGAGTCATGCGCACAAGGCCGACGTTGTAGTCCCACATCACGGCGTACTCAGTGTCCTGGCCGGGGAGGGTGAATTCGTATCGAAAGACTGGACCGTTAGCAGCCAGGACGGATACCCATCTCGAGTAACATACCTTCGAAGCTCTCTCGTCCCGTCTTCTCAAAGAAGTCCTTCTTGCCGCTGTTGTAAGGAATATGAAGGCAACTCTGTTGGATGCTCCCGAGGGGCTTGACTCTGAACTTGCGCATCTCCCGGAGGGACAGCTCATCGAGGTTGTTCTCGAAAGGGGGGTAGTTGACCTGGCCTCGCAGCTTCGACTTGGCCAGGCCCCCGGGGTCCTTGGACACTCGGACAGGAGGCATTATCGAACGGTTCAGCGCCGAGTTCGAGGTGTCCGTGGTAGTAGAAAACGTCGGGGATGGGGGCGTAGGACTTGGGCGGAAGGAAAAGGGGCCATCCTGGCCGGGAGGGGCCGGGTTGAGGAGAGTCTTGAGTGAGAGCATAATGGAAGCCAGCCAAGTTTGTCAGATTCCCCAGAAGCCGCGATTCGAGAGGTAGAGAAGAGGTCTGCGGCATGCAGGAGACAAGGGACAGGTCGTAGAAGGGTGGATGAACCCGGGTGGTTTGGAGGGTACGGCGGGCAGCGGCCGTGATATACCTACTTCCGGTCTGCAGGGAAGGACAGACAAGTCGCAACGCAACAACTAGTGGAAACTCCTCGCCCTCAAGTCACTCCTCAGCTTGACAAACACGCGCCCGCGAGGAAAGAGAGCGTAGTCTCGCGCCCAGCTGGCTGCGCTGAGATGACGATGAACAAGGAACCCCGGGTCGGTCAGGCTCAGCAACTCAGGGCGCCTGCGTGAAGGGCATCTGCAACTCCCAAAAAGTCGGTCACGGCTCCGTTCCCCGGTCAAGATTTCTTTGTTCTGACCCTGAGACTCAACCTCTAAGGGGAGAGGGCTCCGTTTACCAACTTCCACCGCCTTGTCTACTAGGCAAAGCCACCAAGTGATAGATGACGAGGCCGTCAAAGGGGTGGCAAGGCAGCGCCAAGTGACTGAAAGAGAGAGAGAGAGAGGGCTCAGGTTGGAGCCTTGGGGACAAAAGCAATGACGAGGGCTCAAGACTGTTGGTTCGATGGCTAGAGACGCGGCCTGTCCCACTGCTGAGGTTTCTCCCAGTCGCTCCCGAGAGCTGCGCGTGAATCCCCAGAGTCCCGCTTTATCAAACAGCTCCCCCCCATATGCTTCCAGGCCGTCTTCTCCGCATAAACATCAGAGAGACCAGAGAAACTGCGGCAGGGGGTGCAGAACTGGGGGTGGTTGGCTCAGCCCTCACGCCCTGCTATTCGTTACACTCCCGCAATGTATCTCTGGAGCCGAACATCGCAGAGGGACGTTCCGGCCGTCCTGAACACCAGGTCGTCTCAGTGAGCCATCTCGACAGCTCGCCTCCCTCCCAAGGCGGACATGCTGCCCACGGAGTCGGCGGGAACAGCAAATAAAGCCCAGAGAGCGCAAATATGGGTGACCCCAGACCGCAAACTAGCTGTTTCGCCCTGTTTGAGCCCGCCCCACGAGGTTTTGGCAAAACTGAAGCGCCGACGGCTGCCTGCATACCACATCGTCCAGGACCCTCTACCCCAGTCCGTTTTCTGAAGCCTGTGCAACAAAGAATGACGGCCCTGCTGCCACTGAGAAGCCCGCCTTAATCTCAACACTCCCCCCGACCTTGCTCGAGTCGCCCCACGTGTCCGTATGACAACTGACAGCTACGAAGGGCACTTCTTTTGCTGAGACAGGCTGGTGATTGACGTTGCCGAAGACCCTATCAGATGCCTCTCCCGCCGCAGCCAGTCGCAGCGTGACTTGGCTCCGGTTTGTTTTGACCGTACCGCCGCTACCCAACAGGTTGCCGCCCCCTGTGCAAAAGGGCTGTGCATAGCCGTTGCATCCTACACCGGTAGTCTCTTGTCTCGTGAGGTTCGATGAGTCTTCCAGAAGTCGGTTTGCTGGCTTCTCCCTGAGGAGCTCCCTGGGAGAGACTGAAAGGAGGCCTGTCATGTTGCCGGCCCTTGATACCCACACGAGCTGCTAGGAGTACAGGCACAAGAAAAATGTCCGAGGGAACACAAGTCCATGCCCGATACGCCCGCCCCCTCAGCTCTTGGGGATTGCCAGGCCGCGCAGCCAAGTCAGGAGGTCTATGGTGCCCAAGGTCGCCATGTTGCATGCTTCTTGGGCAATCATATCGCCAAGCCGCCCTCTGTAGCGAGCTGCTGCAGTAGGCTGCATTCTCAGTCATGAAGGCGTCGGTAGGTACTGTCTAGCAAGGAACTTTAGGTCGTCCCAATTGCTTCGATCAGTTCGCAATGATCCAGCTCGACCGACATCTTTCGAGTCAGTGGCCCCTGGCGGACATGTCAATACTGGCTCTGACGAAATGGATCACATCTGATGCGACCAACCGACGGCTCGGGCAGCGACACAGCTCCGGGGTCGGCTCTCCTGCCATTCATCCAAGCTTCTTGCTCGATTGGTGATGGTGCAATTCAACCGCAGCCACCAACCACGCCCAGAGGAGCCAGGAGAGGGAAGACGCAGCGGCAACGGCTAACAAGGATGTGTCCCGATAGAACACCGTCGCAGTGTGCGGCTTTGAGCTAATTTGGCACTGTCTGTCTGGGTTAGCCACCGTCAGTTTGTTGCCGCAGATGAGCTCCCCGCCAGATGATAGAGACCCGTCATGTTTGATCATCTAGTGAGCTCATCGGGCCGAGCTGTACACGGATTCGGCAACGACTGCTTCCACACCTCGGGACCTGGATGTGAGCAGAAAGCTTCTGAGTCTCAAGGCATAGTTTCAGATGATTGTACACGATATCGATGTGGGACAGCGGGAGGCCAAGGCGAGGAACTGTCACTGCGTTCACGCGAGGTGCGACTGGAGGCGCCCACCGGCTCACTGCATCGAATTCGGAGCATTCTGCCATTTTTTCCTTCGTAGTAGGTGCTATGGTGCTGTGAGAGTACATCGCATGTGCCGCCATGTCCGTACGTGCTGCGTTGGACAACTCCCTTCAGGGCAAAGTGGTAGGGAGGTAAAAGGTCTGGTTTCAAAAGTGGCGATTTGCAAGACCATGGTCAAATCTGCTTGCAGGTAGAGATATGCAAAACCCGAGTCTTTTGGTATCAAGTGTGTCACGGGAGGTTTGCAGAACAGGCACATCACTGTCGAGACTCTGGACGCTTCGAGGAACGACGAGTTGGACGACTAGGTGCGTAGAGTGATCGACGACCTAGACCCGCACTTTAGTACCACACAGAGGGAAATGAAGCTTAACGGGTACATGATGAGAGGACGCGCCCTGCACAACGGCTGACCAAGTCAGACTGGCCTCAGGGCAACGGCCAGACCTCGTTCAGTCCCACGGAGGTGATACGGCCAGCCTCAGCCAAGCTAATCTCGAAGACAGTGGAACCAGGAGAATTAGCAAGGAATGGCGTCTCGATCCAGGCAACACACGCCTCGCTGGGGGAGGGCGACAGTCCTCTGAGGGAGGGTTGTACATCCAGACTCGGCCCGCTCATCCAAGACGAGACCGGTGCATGTCTGACTTCGAGCTTGACAGGCTCGTTTCAAGGAATAAGCGACCGCGGGAAAACTGACCCACAGAGAGCCAGCTTCCGATATTATCAAGCTGTCGCCGTCTCTATGGGGAAGGCTCCTGTTCTGGAAATCTTGTGGAACGTGTGGCACGAGCCGAGTGCGAGAGAGAGTGGCTAGGGGCAACGACGGTTTGTTGACATTTCCACTGAAAGGAGAAATTGGCGTTGCAAAGCAATCAAACTGAAAGAAACATCGAATCTTGAAATGGTCGGGCCAGGATCTGACTTGTAGGAAACCCGGAGAGCAATGTAGGTCTCTAGCGGCGATTGGTGCGAGGCTTGTAGAATGAGACGTCCAAGTAGCGTTTCCAAACTCAAAAGACCGGCTTTTAGAGAGCCGTTGCGGGAAATATGATGAGAGATGTAGCATCCACCAAGCAAGACGCAGCAATACCTTTATTCCAAGAGGCTTCCGACGGGAATGATGCCTGCTCGAGGTACGTTGCATCTAGAGGCAGCTTCAGCTGACATGTCACGGGACTAGGCGTTTGCGATAGAGCAAACGCCTCAGGCATCAAAACACGGCCCCACATCAACGGCCGCGTCCCCTACATTCACGTTTGTTTACACTCGTCGGACCCTTGTTGCCAAAACAACACACTCGGCCTAGTGTGCTGTTAATGCCAGGGCCTGTCAGTCTAACCCATCAAGTTTTCTCTCCTTCGTTGTCGCGACTTTGCGCGCGAGCTGTTCCTTTTATTCGATTGAGTCGCCCTTTGCTTCCGTGTCCATTGTATTTGTCCTGTTGGCCGGCACCCTCACTTTTGTCGCATTCGTTGTCAAAACCTTCTTTATTGGCCCCTCATACCAGGTTCTTTTCTGCTCCCAAGAGCGCAAACAAGATGGATTCGGACGCTTCCGACTTCAGCTTCGGCGAAGAGTCCGATGGCTATGTCCCCGAGGTGGTGAGTGAATTCGAGGCGCCTTCTTAACTGTCAATCAATGCTACCGTGAATGCTGCTTCTGCCTGTCAGCTGCATCAACGTCTGCCTGACTGCCCGCATTCAAAGTCTTCCACTCCCCTCACCGATGCCTTCGCCCGCACCAAACAACCACAACACAACTCTTTCGCATCGCAACACAACAAAGGCCGAGTAACTGACATCGGAATTCCAGAAATCAAAAGCCAAACCTGTCGCGAAGAAGGCTGCCGCGCGGCCTGCCGTCAAAAAGATGGTTCAGACGACCCTGAAAACCAAGGCGGTGCCCAAGAAGCGCACCTCGCCCGAGAGCGACGATGACCAGATGAGCGACGTATCAGGCTTCTCGGACAGCCCTCCCAAGTCCAAGAAGCAGAAGAAGGATTCCTCATCCAGCAAGTCGTCGGGTACTCCGTTGACAGAGCCCGACAACGACACGATGGCTATCGACAGCCCTGAGAAGCCCAAGACGAAGAAGACGGCCACCGAAACATACCAGAAGCTGAGCCAGCTGGAACACATCCTCAAGCGACCCGACACCTACATTGGATCCGTCGAGATGACCCAGCAAACAATTTGGGTGTACAACAGGGAGACCTCGCTCATGGAGTACCGCCCCGTCTCCTTCGTTCCTGGTCTTTACAAGATCTTTGACGAAATCCTCGTCAACGCAGCCGACAACAAGCAGCGTGACAAGTCCATGACCTACATGAAGATCAACATTGACCGCGCCGCCGGAGTGATCAGCGTGGAGAACAACGGAAAGGGTATCCCCATCGTGATTCACGAGAAGGAAAAAATCTACATTCCTGAGCTTGTATTCGGCCACCTTTTGGCTGGTTCCAACTTTGATGATGACGAGAAGAAGACTGTTGGTGGCCGTAACGGTTACGGTGCCAAGCTCTGCAACGTCTTCAGCACCGAGTTCCAGCTTGAATGCCAGGACAACGAACATGGCAAAAGGTACAAGCAGGTCTGGACCGACAACATGCAGAAGATGCAGAAGGCCAAGATCACCAGCAGCAAAACTGCCGACTTTGTTCGAATCACCTTCAAGCCAGACTACAAACGATTCGGCATGGAGGATGGCATTGATGATGATCTCGAGAGGCTTTTGTACCGGAGAGTCTACGACATGGCAGGCACCGTTCGGGGCATCAAGGTCCATCTCAACGGTGAGGTTCTCAAGCTGAAGGACTTCAAAGGCTACTGCGATCTCTATGCCAAGTCCATCGCAAAGGAGAGGATGGATGAAGAGGGCGGCACACCAACCTGCAATGTGGAGATGGATAAGGACAAGTCGCACCCCCGATGGGAAGTTGGCTTCGCCGTCTCGGATGGCACATTTCAGCAAGTCTCCTTCGTCAACTCGATCGCAACAACGTCTGGAGGTAGCCACGTGGACTACATCGCGAATCAAGTCACGGCTTATCTGCTCAAAGCCCTCAACAAGAAGAAGAAGGGACACACCTTGAAGCAGAATCACCTCAAAAATCACATCTTCATTTTCGTCAACTGTCTGGTCGACAACCCAGCATTCAACTCGCAAACCAAGGAGCACATGACGACTAAGCTCAGCCAATTCGGCAGCAAATGCCAACTTGGTGAAGACTTTCTCAAGAAGGTTGCCAAATCCGAAGCTATCCAGAACATCATGGAATTTGCGGAGAGAAAGGCAGACAAGATGTTGGCCAAGAGTGATGGAAGCAAACGATCACGAGTGAGCAACGCCAAGCTGGTTGAGGCCAACTTGGCAGGCACCCGACGAGGCCATGAGTGCACCCTGATCCTGACAGAAGGTGACTCTGCCAAGGGTTTGGCCGTTTCTGGACGTGCCATCCTCGACCCTGACCGCATTGGTGTGTTCCCGCTCCGTGGAAAGCTGCTCAACGTCCGCGATGCCAGCGTTGATCAGATCACCAAGAATCAGGAAATCCAGAACATCAAGCAGTTCCTGGGTCTGAAGCACAAGCAAGTGTACACAGACACCAAGGGTCTCCGATACGGCCATCTGATGATCATGGCCGATCAGGATCACGATGGCAGTCACATCAAGGGTCTCCTCATCAACTTCCTTCAAGTTCAATTCCCATCTCTGCTAAAGGTTCCCGACTTCTTCCGAGAGTTCATCACTCCCATCGTCAAGGTTTGGCAGGGTCCCAACCCAAAGAAGCCGCTTCGCCTCAAGGCTTTCTTCACGCAGCCCGAGTATGAAGAGTGGAAAGATGACCACAAAGATGAAATGGGTCGGTGGCACTCCAAGTACTACAAGGGTTTGGGAACAAGCTCCAACGAGGACGCCCAGGTCTACTTCACCAACCTAGATGATCACTTGAAAGAGTTCGAGGTGATGAAATCTGAAGAAGCAGAGCTTCTGGACCTGGCTTTTTCAAAGAAGAAGGCGGATGCTCGAAAGGAGTGGCTGGGCAACTTTGTACCCGGCACCTTCTTGGATCATTCGGCAAAATCCATCAGCTACTCAGATTTCATCAACAGGGAACTCATCCTTTTCAGCATGGCTGATAACATGCGATCGATTCCTTCGGTCCTGGACGGCTTCAAACCCGGTCAGCGCAAGGTGATCTACGCTTGCTTCAAGAGAAACCTGATCAAGGACAAGAAGGTGGTGGAATTGGCTGGTTATGTGTCTGAACAGACAGCATACCACCACGGTGAGCAGTCTCTCCAGCAGACCATCATCGGCCTGGCCCAGAACTTTGTGGGATCGAACAACATCAACTGCCTGGAGCCGAGTGGAAACTTCGGTTCTCGACTCGCCGGTGGTTCGGATGCTGCCAGTCCCCGTTATACCTTTACTCGACTCTCTCCATTTGCTCGCAAGATCTTCTCGCCCATGGATGAGCCCAACCTGCAGCATCAACACGATGATGGCAAGAAGATCGAGCCAGTGGTGTATGCACCTATCATTCCTATGGTCTTGGTGAACGGCGCCGACGGTATCGGAACAGGCTGGAGCACATCCATCCCCAATTACCACCCGGAAGACATCGTGAGGAACTTGAGGCGACGAATGGGTCGCCTCGACGAAAAGGATGGAGAAGAGCTGCCATTCGAGACCATGATGCCCTGGTTCCGCGGGTGGAAGGGCCAGCCTGAGCCTGCTGGACCCGATCGCTACAAGTTCAACGGTATCGCCCAGCAGAACGAGCGGAATCCCAATGAAATCACCATCAGCGAGTTGCCCATCCGAGTATGGACAGACGACTTCAAGGCGCGACTGGAGAAGATTATCAGCGGCAATGATGGCCCGGCGTGGATCAAGGACTACAAAGAATTCAACGACCACAGCGTTGTCCACTTTGAGGTGATGATGGACGAGAAGTACACCGAGAAGGTCCTGGAAGAAGGGATTCTTGAGCGGTTCAAGTTGCTCAAGCAGGTGGCCACCTCCAACTTGGTTGCATTCGACTCTAGGGGGCAGATTCGCAAGTACGAGAAGGTAGAGGACATCATGGAGGAGTACTACCACTATCGATTCGACATGTACACGGAGCGAAAGGTTAGTAATGCCGGACCTATGCTTGATAACGCGTGCTAATTTGTGCAGAAATACTGGCTGGGCGTCTACCACGCCGATTACCGCAAGTTGAAGAACCAGGCTCGGTTCATCAAGGAGATCATCGACGGTGACCTCATCGTTGGCAAAAAGAAGAAGACTGTGCTCGTCCAGGAGCTTCGAGACCGCAAATATGAAGCCTTCCCTCGTGGCGGCGACAAGAAGAAGACAGCCGACGAGGAGGATGATGCAGACGACAACCAAGAGGTAGAAGGAGACACGGACGGTGGTGCCCGGGATTACGACTATCTCCTTTCAGTAAGTCATTGGCGAGGGCTGAATCAGCAGTTAAATGCTAACCGACTCCAGATGCCCATTTGGTCTCTCACGGCTGAACGCCTCGAGAAGCTCAAGGAGGCTATCGAGAAGAAGAAGACTGAGCACGACGACCTTCTTGCCCTCAGCGAGAAGGATCTCTGGTGCAGGGACCTGGACGAGTTCTCAGCCGAGTGGGAGAATCAGCTTGCGCTCGACGCCGAACTAAAGACTAACATTCGCCGCATGGGCCGCCGCGTCTCCAAGAAGATCGGAGCTGGCCCTGCCGGTCGTGGGCGAAAGGCCAAGGCTGATGATGACTACGATCCCGGCAAGAAGAGTCGTGGTAGGCCAAAGGCGGCAGCGGCCAAGGCAGCACCGGTCAAGGTTGAGACGAAGACTGCTCAACGGTTTGCCGAGATGTTCAGCGCAAAGCCAAAGGTCAAGAAGGAAGCAAGCGCCGACCCTATGGAGGTTTCGGACAACTTCTCTGATGACGACTATGCGGCTCTCAGCCGGAGCAAGCCAGCAGCCAAGGCTGGCCCATCATCACCCGAGGCGCCGGACACCGGACGCGTCAGAAGAGTCGCCGCATCTCGGGCCAAGGTGATCATTGATGACGAGTCTGAGAGTGACGACGACCAGATGCTAGGGGATGTTGGTGCTTTGGTCAAGGGCATCGGCAAGCCAGCTGGGGACTCGGACAGGGGCAGGTTTGGTCTCCACGCCATGAGCCGACCAGACTCCAGTCAGGGCAATGGCAGCATCACGGGGCTCCCCAAGCCAAAGGTCAAGTCGGCCAAGGCGTTCGACTTTGACGATGACAGCCCAGATGACACAAACTACGAGATGCTTGCCAAATCCTCACCGCACAAGACGGCAACCGCAACGGCAACCAAGGAGGATCACATCGACAGCTTCCTGTCAGACGATGAGCCTGTTGCCGGGCCATCCAAGACAGCGGCAGCAGCTCGACCAAGGGCCGCCAGTCCCGAGGAATCTGTGATGCCCGCAGGCCTGTCTTTGGTGAAGAAGGGACGTGGCCGGCCTGCTGGTACAAAGAACAAGGCTAAGGACGACGCAAAGCCCAAGGCTACCGCCAAGACTACTACCAAGGCTGGTGCTAAGACTGCCACCAAGACGGCTGCCAAGGCTGTATCCAAGGCAACTACGAAGCAGACGACCCTATCTCCAGCGGCAAAGGCGTACGCTGCCAAGAAGGCAGTCAAGAAGTCAGTCCTCGAGGACGACTCTGACGAGGAGATGGCGGAGCCGGACTCGCCTCCCGTCAAGGCGTCAAGAGCACGTCCCGGCCGGGCTGCGGCAAGACGGCCTGTTGTAATTGACGATGATTCGTCAGTCTTGCAACCGGACGACGAGAGTGATGATCCTTTCGAGGTGGATGACGACGAAGACTAGGCTCGTCTACTGAACATGAGTTGGTGGAAGCACATGAAGAGTACTTGTTCTTTTCAATAACGGTTGTTTCCGGTTCATTGTTTGCTTGTGTTATTCGATTACGAAGCCTTGAGTGGCCACAGAACACCAAGGCATGGGTCATGACGAGTGTGGAGTGAAGGATGGATGCATGCATGCATCTGAGGATTGTGGTTTGGCGGCGTCGAGGACGATGATATTTGCTTTTCTTTTCTTTTGGGCTTGATATCCGAACATGAGCACATACCCACACTGGCTACTGATGTAATGACTTGGTATTTCGTAACTTACATGACTATTGATCCCTATGATGGCTGTGAAGTTGTCACGTCGGGCGCCAAGGCCCTTATCGATAAGAGCTAGCTTCCCCTCCATCTCCATCGCGGGGCTTTCCCTTCCCTTCCCTACAGGGTCCAAAGGTGGAATTTGTCAACCTCCACCGTTTACCAACCATTCTGCACTCTCCCTTTACTCGCCACTCCCCTTCCAACATTGCCTCTCACTTCACAATCCTCTGAAAATGGCTTCATCAGATGAGCCGCAGTCTCTCCGTTCCCTCTTCGAAGCTGCCGAAGAAAAGCGCCATGCCTTGGATAACGCCTTTGAGGCGACCTCGCCCGCCTACCGCGCCGATCTCGAAGCAGCCCTCTCCCTCTACGCCAAGGCCCGCGACCGGATGGCCGCCGTCTCTCTCTTCTCCGCCAACGAAGGGGTAGAAGATATTTCGACCACGGATCTGCCATATCTGCTACTCGATGCCCACGTCGCCGAGCTCGTACAAAAGACGCCCAACCTTAGCCCCGGTCAGCGACAAGATGTCCTCGCCGAGTCACGATCTGCCTACGAGCGCTTCCTCGCTGCCTTGGATGGTTACGGCCTTGTGGGAAAGCCCTACGACAAGCTACTAGAGCGATATCACGACGACCCAGACAACTTCGCTGTGGTGGCGAGCAACGACCCCGCGGCCCGACGAGACGGCAAGATCGCAAACTACCGCGCCGAGAAGCAGCTCAAGGAGAAGCTTGAGACATTGCGGCGCAATCCACGATACCTGGAACACGGCGACGAGGAGATCGTCCGTGACCTGTACCTCACACAACTCACCTCGGCGGTGCACGCGGCCTTCCAGGCCCTCGACTCACTGAACCGCGAGGTGGCGATCCTCGCACAGGCGCCCCGCCCACTTGCCCCCATGGCCGTCGACACACCGTCCCCCGACGATCACACGTCCCGACTTGACCAACCCCTGCGGAGGTTACAGTCCGTGACGGGCGGCCCATTGCTCTCAGCGCAGGGCAAGCCGCTACAGCCCTTTACGCTAGTAGGCTCTCGGGATGAGCGGGCGAGGGGCGTGTTCCGGTCGGGCCATAACCTACCGACCATGTCCATCGACGAATACCTTGAGGAGGAGAGGCGGCAGGGAAACATCCTTCAGGGTGGCGTTGAGAAGAAGACGGTAGTGGACGAGGACGACATGGAGGCCGTGGACCGCGAGACGTACAAGCAGCGCGAGTGGGACGAGTTTGTCGACCACAATCCCAAGGGAGCTGGAAATACCCTCAACAGGGGCTGATCAAGGCCGAGGTTTCCAAGATGATTAAAAGGCGTGTGAAAAGAAATTTATGGACACAATATGGAGAAATGGAAGGTAATGGCGTTTCTTGGGGTGGGCTGTGTGAACAAGGTGGACGATTCGATTTGTATAGAGCTGGCAACGAAAATAGGCATATATCATTTGGCAACGAGATCACGAGCGCTGATAGCACCTACAGTACTAAGTGGAGTAGATACCAGCGAGGGTGTTATTTTTTGTTTTCCCCTTGATAGCTCTTGCTCAACTTAGTGGCAGTATATCCTAATAATTAGGCTCTCCCCTGACTAGGGTCTCATAATCCATTTTAAAAGCAAATCCATAACCGTGACCAATGCTTGCTATAACAGTATGAAAGCATAGGTAATATCTGTGCCGTGTTTTCTTTCATTAACATGTCACCTTCTTCAATTCGTGTCTTGTATCTGCTACTCTTCTCGAGACAAACCGACGTTGAAAGTGGAGATGAGGCTCAGATAAACCCTCGACGTTGCAATGTGGGGGGGGGGGGGGGGGGGGGGGGATAAGTATTCACCCCTAGGAGGAGTCAAACATTTCCAAGGGGCTTGGG
>JAANQP010000389.1:0-26825 GCA_011320165.1 Fusarium protoensiforme | reverse complement strand
CCCCCCTTTCCTCACGACGTTGAGCCATACCCAAAGCCTTGACATGTATCTTTAGTAAATCTGCTCAAGCTGAAGGGTTGGGAAGTGAAAAGGTCTTGAGAACGGTCCGATTGCTCTCTAACAAGCAGATCCTCGCTGGCATTTCTCCCCTCGCATCGTTCCTGTCAAACGCCTCCATGCGTAGTGGCTTGAGCACCGAGTTTTCAGGGAATGAATACGTCTTGAGATGATCTGTCGACACACGAGAGGTCTCGCCCTGACTCTCGGCATCATGTTCGCTGTAGGGAAGCTTGTCTGGCTGAACCGGCACACAGATGACATGGTGCTTATTGTCTGAATGCAAAATTAGCATGCCATTGAACTGTAGACAAGACGCAGGAACTGACCTTGGTCACTGCAGAGAATAACAAGAGTCTCGTCGTTGATGAATTTAAAGTCGACCAGAGTACGAGAGCCGAGATCAATGCAACAGCTCGTGGGAGACTGGTTGGTGCTGATGCCGTTGATGATGTCGATTCCAGCGCAGAAGATGTGAACCTGACTCTTTGTCTCCTTGGACGTCAATGCTGTCAGAACCCTCACATCCTGTAATGACCGTAAGTATTAGTATTTCCAGTTATATCTTTGAATGGCCATACCCGAGTCTTTATCTTGCACATCTTCATGTCCATCTGAGAGATGGGATGTCCGATCGATAGTTTGATGGGCTTGCCAAACCGGACACTTCGCCTCTTTGCTTCCGCAATACCATCGAAGATGCGGTTCGCCCACGTCGTTGCGTTTGCAACGAGGAACTCGACATGCGTCAAGGCCTTCATTCTGGGCTCTCCCCTCTCCATTTTGGCCAGTTGATTGTCCAGTACATCGAGCAGGCTTGGCCCATCCTCTATATGCGCCCAATCTGCTTCGTAGTCCTCCTGCTGTATCTCATCAAAGAAGACCTTCAGAGAACTATCCGTCAGGTAATTCTGGATGTACGCGAGGACCTTTTCCGTATCCATAGTTGCCTCCTTCTCCGTGAGCTCCTCGCTCGCTGAGCTGGACGAGGCAAGGCGGTCGATCTGGAAGCGGAGCCACGTCGAGAACGTCTTGAAGCTGTCGAGTTCGTCCATGACGTAGATTAGAATCTTGTGGCCTATCAAGTCAAGACTGCTAACGACATCCATTAGGCGGCTGATTTGCGTTGCTGAAAAGCCGATATCGTCTCGGGTGTCGTGAAACTGGGCCAGGCCTCGTAATCTGCTGAGGATGATCCCGCAGCGGTCTAGAGCAGGGAGGAAGTTCTCATGTATGAGGCTTCGAAGGTTTTCTAGACCTGACATTACTGCCTTGTCCCAACGTTTGTGGCCCTGCAACTTTTAGCTAATGTACTCAGCCAGTCTTTCAAGGACTACTTACTCGCTCAGCGAGACTCTCAACCAGCCATTCACGGACAGGTTCATATGCGTGACCCGTCACGGCCAAGTGAAATAGAGCTGGGACAATACTTCGGGGGCCGGTCTCGAGGTTCTCGAGGTCGCCTTCAATACTCCGCAAGAACCTTGTTGGAAGCTCTCGCGTATTCTTCCATTCGACTTGCAGGTGAAGTTGCGTTTGCTTGAGATATCTCAACAGCTTTTGCAGGGTTGTCAATTTGGATGCCAGAAGTGAGAGATTTATGGGTGAAGATGAGATGAATGGCAAATCCATCGGAACCAGGTGCACTTCTTCTGCATCACTCGACTTCTCTGCGAGTAGCAAAGCCTGAGTCGAAACCTGTGGATGAGAGGCATGGAGAACTAGCTGTGGGTTTGGCGAGGGACCGAGAGTCGGGCACAGGAAGCTACCAATGATGAAGGAGTCGTAGATGCTGAGTTGAAGCTTTCCATCGCTGCTCCCGATGATCATGATGTTGACCTTGTCATATTCCTCTGGCTTTAGGCTTCGGAAGAGGAAATCTATGCCTGATCGCAAAGTAAAGACCATGGCGTCCTCGCTAAGGGCACATTAGCATACGGTGTGCTGATCTGGTGAAGGAAACAACATACCCTGCCCCAGCGCTGCCGCTTGGCAGAGGGCTGAGCTTGGGCAAAGCGGTATCGACCTCCAAAAAGGTCAGCTCCCGTGGTAGATCTTGTGGGAGCCCGTCTTCGCCGAAGGTCTGATCCCTTTCCAAGCCATTCCTGAGAGCTTGAGATACCGCGCTGGAGCTCTTGTCGGTGATGCTGTTACTCGACCAGCCAATGTGGGTGATCTTGTTTCCTGGTCCTTCACCCACTTTGATGTGGTGGGCAGCCTTGTTGTTCTCCAAGCCCATTAGTCGTACAAAGCCATCGCTCCATCCAACTGCAAGGAACTGGCCTATTTGAAGAGTTAGTGATATTATTGATCGAGCATTTCTACTTTGCCAGAGCTGAGCCGACTCACCATCAGATCTCCACGTTACGGCCTGCGCCTCTGGGGCTTTCTCACCAGGCGCGCCCACCTGGTGAATCTTGGACACAACCTGGCTGGGCGGCCTATAGACAAGGAGATTCCTGCCTGCCGCGTCCCAAGTCGCCGAGAGATCAAGAGTTGGGCAGCTCACGGGGTAGTCGTTGGGCACCCTGTCTTGATACTCGGTCTCGCTGAACAGCGCGAGCTGGTTTTCTTGAGCCATGGCTTCTACCGCTCTGGTCTAGAGCACAGATTCGATCTCGATGGATAGACCATATCCGTGGCCGAATTGTGAACGGATATCGTGAGTGCCTGAGATGGCTTGGATGTTGTGTAAGTTGAAAATTACCCAGTAGGCGTCAAAGGCTGGGTCAGTAGACGTACTGTGCGTATATCACTAGCGACACTGTACTCGACACCCTCACAGCTTGGCCACGCGACGGAAGGGCAAGAATTCAACTGAAACAAGGCTAATGTATACAAATCATAACACAATTTAACTTAAACAGCATCACCAAAACACGTAAATGATCCATATTGTCGTTGCGCCATTAGGTTCTAAGCCCCCCGGACACTCCTGATACCTGTCACTACTCCTACTTTCAAGACATCCATAGCCTGCCACTTTAAAGACCGGCCTCAAGCTGGGCCATTTCCCAAAGATAAACGACTTTTGGGCTCTATCTACTCAATCAAAAAGTTGTCTGCGTGACACTTGACCTCCTTGGAGAACGTCACCTCCTCATCCTCTTCCAGAAGGGATGCAGTAATCACCTGTTTGCCGCTGTTAGTACCGCTCTGGGCTTCAAGTAGGTCAAGGCAACTTACGTCAACATCAATGAATGGCGCAGACTTGTTGAACCGCACCGTCATGGGGAAGAAGTCGTTCTCATCGCTGGACTCTGCCTCAAACTCGAACGATCCGCTGGGGTTCTCCTCATCCACATTGCCGATTGTCCACTCGACAGCATCACCTGAGACATCATATGTGGCATCGAAGCTAGAGACGTTGGGCTCGCTTCCAGAGTAGGGGATGATGACGCTGACATCAGTCAGAGCATCGCTGCCCGTCAGCTCATACTCGACCGTCATGTTGTACTTGTGTGCCTCCTTGTTAATCCAGACAGTGAAGGTGATGGGGCAGGCACTGGCGTCGTCCACCTTGGGGGAGGCCCTCCATCGCAGGACACCGACAGCGTTGTTGACGGGGAAGCCCCTGGCAGTGTTGCTCATCTGGATGACCTTGGAGCCATTGAACAGATTTCGGTCGACGTTGGGGTGGGTGCGGAACTGGGCTCCGTGTGATGGAACAGCGTGGAGGCCAAGCTTGAGCTTTGTCAAGCTGGGATCCGAGATTCGAAGAGTAAGATCGCCGCTGATGGATAGCGAGTTGACGGCACCTTCACGAGACAACTTGGCCGAGATGGCCTCCGAGACCGTGATGTGGATAGCATCACGATCAAGCGTCGACGAGAGGCGAGGCTCGGGGGTCTCAACGTGGTGTGCGGGCGCCGGTGTAACCAGGGGCGAATCGTCGATTTCGCCGCCCATGTCGCCTCGTACTCGCTCGAACATGTCGGTCGTCTTGGACTTCTTGCCCAACTGCATACCCTTGGCCTTGGGGGCGAGGGGCCTGGGCCTTGTTAGTGACTATAGGTTGCCAGTAACCTGGCGGTACGTACTTGCTGAACGACTTGTTCTTCTCGGCCTCGTATGAGTCGTAGGTATTGGCAGCGCTCGATTGCGAAGTAGAGGTGTACGAGGGATAGACGGGAGTTCGAGGCATGCCGCTACCACCGCCCATACCACCGCCCATGCCACCACTGCGACCGCTGCGAGCGGCATCCTTGCGCTGCATCTCGAGCTGCTTCGCCTTTCGTTTCCGCTCCTCGGTAGCTTCCAATTCCTTGTTCTAAAGAGGTATAAGTATGTTGAAACCAAAAAGGGGGCGGCAGAGATCCAGAGAGAGCTGGAGGGTTGCTTACCCGTGCAATGATCTCTTGGATCCGCTCCTCATGACTCTCCATGTCAAGGAAGGTCTTGATCTGGCTGATGGTCAAGTTCTCGCGGTATCCCAGGGTGACGAGTTCGTCAAAGGCGCTGAGGAGCTCGTAGGCATTCTTGACGATTTCCCGCTCATCGAGGCTCTTGCATGTGCTGGTGACGACCTGGGCGAACAGATGCAGGGAGTCGATGTCCTGGAGGATGTTGGACTGACGGTTGGTGATGAGCACCATGTAAAGCTCGTCGAGGGGTTGGTAGACGAAGCGGACATTGTCCTGCTCGACGGTGGTGTGCTGGGTGCCGCTGTCGGCAAGCTTGGGGAACGAGGCGAGGAGGGCTTCTATGCGCGATCGTGGCATCTCTCGGAACTGTCGAGAGAGGACAGCTTTCCCTCCGCGGGTGCAAATCGAAGCCGCGAGGACGACCTAGAGGGAATCAGCAACCGGGGCAGGAGGAGACCAGAGGTACAGGCGATGCGCACCATCTTGGCTGGTTAATTCGAGTAGGTTTCGGTGGTTGCGATGCAAGATGGGAGATGTTGCGTTTGTCTAGTCTAACTTGTTCGTCTCCCCTGGACAGCTGGAGCGGGCCAATATTCCAGTCGGTGGGAGGTGGAGGTACGTACCTCTCTTACGGCCACCTGGAAGGCGGGCAGGAGCTGCCACTGGTCCTTCCTTCACCAGTGCTGCTACCCCACGCTAAGCCGCAATGAGTAAGCGTCAGCCTCCCTGACGTCCAGTCAGCCTCTCCAGGGGGTCCACATGCACTACAGAGAGAGTCACGGACGGCACTCGTGAATGCCTGCCTGCATCAAACTCTCAACAGCTTTTCTATTCTCTGGCCTTCAACCATCCATCTTCCTTCTTCTCCCAATACCAACCCCGAGGACCAAACGTAAACGAAGCCGCACGCGTGCCCATTTTCTTGACAGCATTCATCCCCTCCCGAAGTCAAATGTCGCGTACTATCCCGAGCTCCGTTTCCATTCACACAGCTCGGCTTCTCTCAACACTTTGATTCGAGCCATCGCGTTTGCCGTTTTCAAGCGTTTTCAGCGCTTGATATTGACACCCAGCCGCCTTCTTTTCGCCATCCGAGTCATCAGAAAGCAATATTTACCATCACGGGTCCTTCGCCGAACCTACTTGGAACCCCCACCTTATTCGCCTTATCCCCCGAGCACACAAGCTCCTATCTGCCTGGTGATCCAGACATGACGGAAATCGAGATGGACATTGACATGGCAAAACCTGGCGGCCTGGGAGGCCATGTGGACGACGACATTATCGATTTTGACACGGATATGCTTGACCAGCACGACCAGGAACCCCAGAATCATGATGGCAACACGGAAGCTATGGATCGGGATATGAAGGAGGGCATCGACA
This sequence comes from Fusarium protoensiforme, assembly GCA_011320165.1. NCBI lineage: Eukaryota > Fungi > Ascomycota > Sordariomycetes > Hypocreales > Nectriaceae > Fusarium > Fusarium protoensiforme. The sequence goes on along the minus strand of JAANQP010000389.1, from coordinate 21,018 downwards.
CGGCGAACCACGAAGCCTACCAAACAAACGGATACATGAGCGAAGACGTCGATTTTGACTTGCATGACGTCGAGGAGACGACACATGATTCGGAACAAGACGTGGGCGAGACGACAGTGCTACAGAAGCATGCATCAGAAAACCAAGCGGCGATATCTGCCGGAAGCGCGCAAGAAGTTGTTGGCCACATTGAGATATCGAACGAGGCAGGCAAGCAGAACCAAGAAGTCCAAGATGACCACGCATCTACACACGAGATTGACTACGAGGTCGAAGATCAAGTTGAGCAGCAAGAGCCGCAAAAAGAGCTGCACCAAGAGTCGCAGAATGAGTCACCAGAAGAGCCGCACGAGGGTGCGAACGCAGATCGCCTGGAAGCGTCTGACGCAGATGCCACTGCTGGCGACGCCGTAGACGACGCTCACTATCTTGAAGATGTCACTGAGGCACAGGAACAAGAGGCCCAGACCGAACCTGCAGACCAGGCAAGAGGACATGGATCCACCCAGAATGAAGATGAGAAACACGGGCAAGAAATAGCACCCGATAACCACGAGGCAGCCGCTCTCGGTAGTGCCGAAGCTGCGGCTGCCGACAATCTTGAGGAAGCTGACTATGAAGACGGAGACCAATACAATGACGAACACTCGGCCGACCATGAAGAGGGCGCAACACGTGAAGCTGAGGCGGATGATGACGACGCTGGACATGTCGAAGATGTTGAACACATCACCTACGACCAAGCTGAGGTTGATGTGGATGAGCACCCCGAAGCCGAAGCAGCTGATATTGAGCATGATGATCACTCGACGACTGGCGACGACACGGCTACAAAGCCAGAAACCGAATTCCCCGCTATCACAGTGCAGTACAAAGGAGATGAATTTCCCCTATTCTCGGCTACCGCGGACGGTTTTTTTACCGACACATCCATTCTTGAAGAACCGCTTGAGAAACTTTTGGCTGGACTCCGAAGTGAACTGGAAAATGAGATCGCCGAGGAAGATGAGTTGGTATTTCAGGTCGATGAGCTTGGCCTTGAACTTGCCGAGGTAAGAATGTCTTTAGCTTGATAAAGAAGATGTGCTAACAAGAGGAAACAGTCGACCCAGGGCGAACTCATGACAAATGTGACGTTCCGCCAAATTGTCGAGATCTTTGATCTCCTGGTCAAGAATCAGGATCCGGATGGGTCAAAAACGCTGTATACCTACCTGTTCACCAAACCCAACACAGAGAAGCGTCTCGAGTCTCTGATTGAAAGTGCCACCGCGGGCAAAGGCCTCGACGAGGTTATCCATCTCTTCGAGTCGCCCATGCCAGCTGCTTCCGCCCTCATGGAAGCTGACGATGCAGTTGATGGCCTCCATGAGGAGTTGGATGGCTTCGATAGCCCAGAGGACGAGGGGCAACCAGACGAGGCGGAAACCGCAGAACATGACGAAGAGAACTCGAGGGAAGCTGGCCTTGATACTGATGTCGAGGTACCGACTACACACGGCGACGCAGAAGACGAACACGACGACGACGACGACGATACTACCGAGCCTACCACCGAAACCTCTGCCAATGCCGGAACTCTTGACGAAACAGTCACAGAAACTAGCCATCATCCTGATGCGGCTGCGGAGGATGAGAATTCGGAGCGAAACGGTAAAGCGACCTCACCCTCTGCCAGTTCCTTTAACTGTTATTACCCTGGTTTCTGCCTTTGCGCACCCTGTGTTGCAGAGTTTGTTGAAGATCACGAGCGTGAAGAGGCAGAATACCGCCAGAGTCTAGGACTCCAACAAAAGGCCAAGCACAGCTTGACAAGATTTGAGAGTTCATTTCTCGACCACGGCCGGAAGAAGCATACCCATTCGCAATCCGATTTTAGCATGACTTTTTCATATCAAGACACTGACGAATTCTTTCCAGCACCCTTTGACAGTGAAGCCGACCCATTCGCGGACTTGGAGCTTGATGTTGGAGCCGAGGATGATGACGAGGTGGATCTAGGGGATGATGTAGTGACTGAGGAGCAAGTTGCTGTTGAGTTGGAGACTGCTCATTCCAGAACCAACGACACAAGCACTACAGCGACCCTCAAGGATGAAGATGAGGCAGGCTCTATCAACGTCGACCTCAGCGCGGATGCGACTGAAGAGGGGACAGTCGAGAAGACTGGACTCAACGAAGAAAACGATCTGGACGAAATTGACTGGAGAGACGAGCCTGAGGTAGACGACGAAGGACCTAGCACTCCGTCTGCCGCTGGTAAGCGAGCACGGGGAGACGATGATGAGGTTGATGCGGAAGATGAACAAGGTACGAATGAAGGATAGAACCCCTATGATGATCCTGGCTAACGTTGTACAGACGTCAAGCGTCGTCGACCTTAAACCATGTTGCCCGCACGCTAACGATAACCGACTCAACTCCCAACACACGCTTGTTCTCAACTGTACTAGAAGCGACAACTGCCGATGATGTATCGAGGAGGATAGCTGCTAGCTTGGCGGTCTATTCGCCAACTCTTGCAAGCAGCTTGGCCTCTTTCTGGTGGTAAGAAACACGACTTTCTCTAACAACACACAATGGACGCGATTCTATGGAAACCCCAACGGTCGCTCAATGGGTTCGAGGTAGGTGCGAGTTTCGCAGCAACTAACCTGACAGGATGGTTTGATCGGATGCACACGACTGCACGCCTTTGGACCATGCCCCCCTTCCGCCATTAACAACATGGCGATTTGTTTTACTTGATTCCATACCCGTCTGCGATGATGGGTTTCGTCGATACCCCCTTCCCCTTTCCGAATTAGTAGTTCAGCAAAATAACAGGCGAGTCTGGCCGGTAAGAGACAACGGATAGTTTGGTCTTGTACGATACGGTTCACAGGATGGAATGGGGCGTTGGTGGCTGGGCTGGAGACAAAACTCTGCGGAAGCTACGGATACTCTGTTGGAGGCTGCGGTGGATGGCCAAGGGTTGGCTGGGATGGGTAGCGTTCCTGTTGCGGATCTAACTTGTAGATGGGACTTGCAGGAGCACAACCGGGTGTTTCTCACTACTTCCTTTCTATATAGGCCGATCTTGAGGAGGATGTTGTGGGTTTGGGAAGCCGTCAATTTGAGCAAGTAGCCAACAGTCATGGAAAGGATGGGAGTGGGATCCAATACCGAGAATCCCGCGCCCGACTTTTGACATCTAATTGATTTACCTTGATTAGCAATGGCCCCTGAAGGACTTGCCATTTGGTAGATGTGAACGAATGGGTGTCTAAGATCTCTAGGGATCTCGAGGTTCACCTATCCCCCTAGGTCGGTTGGCAGATGTCGTGTAACGAGGCAGCAAAAAGCTTGGCTGTCAGACGTGGGCAGCAGTTCTTCTGACAGGAGACCGGGGTTGTGGATGACGACTGATAGATCGGTCCTGATCGAGGTGACGGCGACTGGGATGCTTCTAGCCCAGCACTCGGAAGACCAAGAGACAAGGCCATGGGTGCTGCCGGTGTGGCTGACGTTGAGGCTCACTGGTTTGCTGACAGTGGAGGCTGGGCGTCTATCGAGAGCAGCCTCCTCCGCCTGTAAAGTGGTTGGAAGTGTGCTGACGCTGGGGAGGAATGGAGTCAATTGCGATGGGTCGGCAATGCAAGGCTTCAGACAAGGCATGGGTTCAAGAGTGAGCACTGTTACGTATGCGGTATCCAGCCGTCCGGATGTACATTCGAGCTTTTGGTGTCTCGACGGGAGGTATTGCAAGGGAAGGATCCCTGGTTCTAAGCGCTAGCCGCGTCGATCAGGGACATGATGAAGAAAGCTGGCCTCTTGTCAAACTCAGCGCCATCACGTGTTTGTCTGAGTACTGCCAGTTTTGCATGATACCTAGTTTCGAGGTTATTCATGATTGAGAGAATTCGGTTGAGGTGGCGTTGGGAGGCGTTCTCGACCGTCTTGGTGCTTTTCAATAGCTCGTTGTAGTGATGGAGCTGAGGACGGCACCACCGAGTTACGGTTACTAAAATAAAAAAAAAAGCCAGGAAAAAAGTAAGCTGCCTGCTGAGACATCCATGTTGGATCTGCTCTTGGGGCCGCTGACGTGGACACGAGGACAGTGTTCAGCGGGCCATAGCGAGAATGCAGGCTGGGGGGGCGAATGGGAAAAGGTGTGGCGGTGCTGTTCGGCAAGGGCGCCAGCAGGAGAGAGAAAAGAGACGGAGGCAGAGACAGAGACAAAGAGGGAGCTTCCAAAGGCTTGTGAAGAAAGCAAGGGGGTCATCGCGATGGATGGAAAGAAAGATGAGTTGGATGCCAAGGGATGAGCCCCCTTGAATGAAACGCCAAAGGGAGCTAAGTCGTATATAAAGGACAAACTGCCTGACGACGCGTCAAGGCCAATTTCACGCGAGATGGCATCTCTCTGGTCGATGAGTTAAAGCGTCTGCCTAGAGATGAGATGAAGTAAATGGCGTGTCTGTGATAAGCAACCTGGTGGTGGATTTTGAGTGTGATTCTCCTGCATCGAGCGTCTGATGTACAAGTTTTTTTTCTTGCGTGTGTGTCGACATTAGTTCAGGGGCGAGGAGGACCACTCGCTCCCTCGATCGAGGATCCTATCCTGTCTGAGCTGAGCCTCGGCCTCGGAACCCGCAATCTTGAAGAGTCCGGGAGAAGTGTGTGATGGATGAACTTGGAAGGTGAGGAACGATTGGCCAGTGATGATGATAATGATGCAGCAGCCAAGTTGTTTGCGTTGGGCATTTGTGTGTCTGTCTGCACGAGGTTTCATGTCGAGGCGTTTGGTGTTTCCTGCTTCCATTTGGCACTTTCCCTTTGTCATGAATCATGCCTGAGGCTGGCCATGTATCAGTCAAGCCCACCACAGAACACCTGCTCATGGAAAGAGCAATTGGAACTGGGCCTGCCCTCCTGCGAGGGAAAAAAAAAAGGGTCCACCGCATCACCCGGCTCCACCCTCACAGCTGGCGGGTCCCCTAACGCCAGGGACGCCAGGGGGCCGTGTTCCACCCAGTGCTGGCGCCCTCTGAAACTCGAGGTCGGGTCCAGTGGTGGTGAACTTTGAACCCCCCCAGCCCTGGAAGTAGGGACGGTACTTGAGAGACCACTGAGAGGTGCCCTATAACTCACTGTGATCAATGTACCTCGACCCCCGGGACCCAGCCTCTCACACTTCCTGTCCCACACACCACTCTCCATTTCATGGGCTTTACTGGCCCGGCCGTGATTTTTGCCCTTGTCAGGCTCTGTCTGCTCTGCCTCTCTGGCCAAGGTTGCTAGCTTGAGAGAGTGTCCGTCCAGCTGCCTCCGCCGCCTCGTGTTTCTTTTCCTTCAGGCCCCCCCTGGTCTGGTCTGGCTCCTCCCCCGAACCTTCTCCCACACGAACACGCCAACCCAACATCCACCATCAGCAAACCTACCTATCTTCGATAAACCAGCCAAGCTGTCCCTTTTCTCCCTCCCCCTGCTTTTTCCGATTATTCCTGCTTGCTGCTGCGCATCACGAGCCTCTCTCGTCTGGCCTGCATTAGACGACATTGACGACTCCTCTTCCGACGAGAATTTACGAACTTGACCACGAGTCGACGAGACACGTCAATCGATCCATCCCCCCCGTCGTCGCAAAGAGACCAGTTGCATTAGACATCAACCCCCTCCACTGGTCTTCGACTCTTTGAGCTACCACCACCGAATTACCGACGACCACGACGAGCAATCAATCACGAACGAGTTGGACAATCCTCTTGATGCCTCTGCAATAAAACTCGGCCTTTGTTCTGTATCGCCTCTCGTTTCAACACTCGTTTCTCGCCCGGTGCGAGCCATCGCCGACCTTCAACGATCCTTCTCGTTGGCCTTCTCTGGCCCGGCGCACTACGTCCAGGCCTCCTTCCAGCCGTTATTCTAGGCGCATAAGGGAATATTTGCAGTTGACCGTCTCTGCGCGCTTGTCGCTGTCGTGCGCTCGCTACACATCATGGTTGAGGACAAGTACGTCGCGTCCCACCTTCGTGGCCTTGCTCCCTCGAGATCACGTTTGTTCGGGTCTTTCTTATAACCCGACTCTCCTACACCGATTCCAATGCTGACATTGTCTCACCAGGTATATCGGTCTGGCGCTTGCCATGTCTTCGGCTCTTGCCATTGGTGAGTGAACCCATGGATCTGACCCTAGGCGCGCCGCAGCTAACAGTCGCCAGGAACAAGTTTTGTTATTACAAAAAAGGTCCGTCTACCAGCTATCGCATCCGAGCGCGCCCACCAATCTCCATGTTACTCGCACAATCTTTGGCGCTTTCTACTCGACGCCGCGCTAACTAGGCATTAGGGATTAATTCAAGCGGAAGAGCGACATGGCTTTGAGGGCGATGGATATGTATATCTGCGTAATCCCCTGTGGTGGGCTGGTATTGCGACTCGTGAGTGTCTCCTTTTTACGTCAAGGCTGACGGCTGTGCTGACTGAATATTAGTTGGTCTCGGAGAAGTCTGCAACTTTGCCGCATACGCTTTCGCCCCTGCTATCCTCGTCACCCCTCTTGGAGCTCTGAGCGTGCTCATCGGTGCCGTCCTTGGATCTTACTTCCTCAATGAGGAGCTGGGGACACTAGGCAAACTGGGCAGCGCCATCTGCTTGATTGGTGCCGTTGTTATCGTCCTCCATGCGCCTCCAGACGAGGAGATTGAGACGATTGACCAAATTCTACACTATGCCATCCAGCCTGGTGAGTCAACTACAGGGGAACTTGGGGTGGGCTGTGATAAACTGACATGTCTAGGCTTCCTTCTCTACGCTATCGCTGTTGTCGCATTCGCCGTCTTTATGATCTACAAGATTGCCCCCGTCTACGGCAGGAGGAACGCCCTCGTCTACCTCTCTATTTGCTCTACCGTCGGATCAATCTCTGTCATGTCCGTCAAGGCCTTCGGTATTGCTCTAAAGCTTACCTTTGCTGGCCACAACCAGTTCACCCACCCTTCGACCTACGTCTTCATGATCCTTACAGCCGTCTGCATTTTGACCCAGATGAACTACTTCAACAAGGCCCTGGCTTGCTTCCCCACCAATATGTGAGTGAAAACTCTATACATGATGTGAACTTTACTGACAGGTATGCCAGTGTGAACCCTCTGTACTACGTCACCTTTACCACCGCCACCCTTTGCGCCTCCTTCATCCTCTTCAGCGGATTCAACACGACCGACCCCACAAACACACTTTCATTAATCTGTGGATTCCTGACCACCTTCACCGGCGTCTACCTCCTCAACCTCTCGAGAGGCGATCCCCACGGCCACAAGCTGGTTGCCGGACGAGGAGGCAGCGATGCCACGGGTACGGACATGGTATCTGGTTTGCAGACTCGCCTGAGCATGTCGGCGAGAAGGAGCGGCGACCCATCCCGCCACAGCATGACCAGCCAGCATGGAGACCGAGAAGGCCTGATCCGCGCATACGACGAGGAGGAGGCCGCAGGCTTTGGCCTGACGGACCTAACCGAGGATAGCGGCGATGAGATGCGACATGCCAACGGCAATGGCAACGGCAAGGCACGCTACGATGATAGTATTGAGCTCGACAACCGGAACAAGTCTGGTGATAGGTAATACAAGACCGAGGCGTTCGACTCAGCATCAGAACGAAAGGGAGCCCCTCGAGGGCTTTCCTCATAGAGTTCTCTGCCGCCATTTTCCATCTTGTTTTATCATCTACCGAGAAGGGCATTGTACATTTCCGAAACCATTTGGTCGGGCATTTCTCTCGGAGCATGGGTAGATGTATTCATGGACGATACACTACTACGCAACGGCATGCGAAGGTGCTGGTGCCACCACCGTTTTTGCGCACGGGGTCGGGACAGGACAAGATGTATTGTTTATCATTACTGGAGTATTACGGGCACACGGTCTTGGGCGGCGTTGGCGGAATTTGTATCGGGTCTAAGAGCACGTCCTCGTTGTACGATACCGAAGGGGCATGAGCTATTGGGGAGTCAGGGGGGTTGTGAAGGAAGACCTTTTTCTACCGGGTCTTGGACAGTCAATATTTATACTACTAGTTGGAGGAGGACGGAGAACGCAGCGAGCACGACCGCAGCAAGAATGTTAGGGCACACGAATGGTTGGGATTGTAGATTTTTGTTATTCAAGTCGCAGGGCTTCCTGGGGAGGAGAGGGGTGGGGAGGGGACTGAGGATGTGATATTCCCCCCAGTTTTGAATTTGATGAAAAGACAGAGAGCGAAGAAGTACCATAGATGAAGAATTATCATGATCAAGCAAGTTGCAAGATGGCAGAAGAGTACTGGTTGAACGGTTTGCTGAGACAGCCTCAGAGCATTGAGGAGCCGACGGAATAAGGATTTGCCGGGATCCAGGCCAGTCAAGGATAGACGGAGCCTGGACTGAACACGATACTCTCTCACACACTCACATAAAATACACCCAGCCAGGCGAGGAATTGGTAGACAGAAGACACGTCTTGCACGCGTCTTCGTAATCTTCGGGTCTCATTTTTTTCTTTTATGCTTTGCCTACCATTACAAGCAAGAATGAAACCGTCCGTGCCCTTAGCAGATGCAAATGATCAATTGACGCCTGAGTAGACCTCTCCGTCCCTCATCCCTTGGATCTCCCATCTCCCCTCATCTGGTTTTGATGGCTTTTCCCAGCCGGGGGCTTAGGCTTCCTATTGCTCAGCAGCAGGCTGGGCCTCCTCAGCACCCTCCTCCTCGGCCACCCGAGCGTCCTGAGCGGCCTGGGCCTGGGCGGCCTTAGCACCGTAGTCCTGGCTCACGGGCTGGAGAACAGCCTGCTCCTCCTTGGGCTCGATGATGGTGACGGCGTCGGGGAGAGTCTTCTGGGGGCCGGCCTTGCCCTCGGGGTCGGAGCCGCGCATGATCTTGACCTTGATACCCAGGACACCCTGTCGGAGGAGGACGTGGCGGGTAGCAGAGTCGATGAAGTCCTTGGCGGGCTGGCCAGAGTGGATCATGAAGCCGTCGGTGAACTTCATGGACTTGGCACGGGCAGCACGGAGCTTGCCAGAGACGACAACCTCGCAACCCTTGGCGCCGGACTCCATGATGAAGCGGAGGACACCATAGCAGGCACGTCGGACGGCGAGACCGTTGAGGAGCTTGTAGCGGAGGGACTCGCACTGGGCGACGGCGGAGAGACCACGGTTCTGGACCTTGGCGGCGTAGAGGGAGACGGAGTTCTCGGGGAACTTGAATCGCTTCTGGATGAGCGAGGTGAGCTCGCGGATGCGGCGGCCCTGCTCGCCGAGGACCTCCTGGGTGTGGGTGGCGCGGACGATGATGTCGGTGACAGTGGGGGTGACGCGGACCTCGACGCCGGAGTAGCCCTCCTCAGCGAGCTCGCGCTGGAAGAACTCGTTGAGCTCGGCGTAGAAGACACCGTCAGCGACGAACTTTCTCCGCTTGGAGCTGGAGGGGAGAAGAGAGTCAGCATCAATTCGTGTGGGAGCCTGTTTTTGGCGGGGTGATGGGCGACGGCGATATCGACGACACACAACGACTGCGCTGCGCTGCGCAACGCAAATCAGCAGCAGCGGGCAGGGCTCAACTCACATCTGAGAACCGGGGTGAGCCATCTTGATTGTAAGACTTGGTGTCGGAAGGGACTTTGTCTGTTGGCGAGCAGAGGGTTGGGACGGGCTGAAGAGAAAGATTCGCGATCCTGGGACTGGAGGTGGATTTGGCGAAGCCTCGCTCAACTCACAACGTTTGTTCGGCCCTCTCTCAATTTTTTGGTGTGGGTTGAGCCCTAAATCTGGCAAGCGGGCACTGAGCGCACAAGTCTCCCGATTGGGTAAAGGCGGACCCTAAAATGCTGCCAGGGTGTGAGGCGATGGCCCGGAGCTCGGGGAAACAATTACACGCAATCAACCTCCATCGTCCATCATCCCTGCGCCTTCCCCAGCGCTCGGGCCACCTTCCCTGACGTCTGCCCCCCGTGGCTGGTGAGCCCCGCGCTAGAGCCTACCGAGAGGCAGGCGTCAGTGTGTGTGGCTTGTGATGGATGATGGATCGACCTCACCTCAGCTTGGACTGGACTTGTTAAACTTGCAGGCGCCCAACTCTTCACTGACAGGGAGATCCAACTTTGGCTCGACACGAAGACAGAGTCTCTTCCTGTCTCTTTTTTCTTATTCTTTGATAAACTTTGACTCTCCCCTCTACATGAATATGCCAGAGCCCGCTTTATAGCTGTCTTGTCCTCCGGTCGTTCCGCCGCCATTCTTGTCTGTTCGTCTCCTGCCAGCCCCGCGGCCACCGAGCTATTCGCATCGCATCGACGCCGAGCTCCCTTTGCAGCTCCATTTCTAGCTTGCCTATATCGATCCACGTGTGCTCTAGCGAGGAGCACAGTTTGTATATGATAAAGGAGCTTTATTTCACTTGGAAGATTCCCCGCTACGACTTGTAACCAGCAAACCCATCTTACTGGAGACGCTCTCCGCCGTTGGCCAAGATGGAGGCTCGAAAGGTACGCCTGACCGCTCTCCTTTGGTGTTTCCCCCTTTCGATGCCATGCTTATCGCTTGATGTCGCCCTTCGCCTTTCTAATAAAGTGTACAGATCATCGAAGGCGTGCAGGGCATCTACGGCGGCCAGATGACCCATGGCACTTTGCGCCTGACCGACTTCCACCTTGTCTTCTGCGCGCCCATCGACCAGTCTCAGTCTGCCGATGCTGCAGCTTGCTCGTCACAAAAGCCTTCTGGGGACCATCCCAAGGTTCGAGAGCGATGGATTACATACCCGATGCTCTGCTACTGCGCCTTCCGGCCCGTTCCTCCTGGGTCTCGGCAAGCCCCATCGATCCGCATTCGATGCCGCGATTTCACATTTGTGACCTTCAACTTTACCGACAGCAACATGGCGCGAGATACGTTTGAGTTTATCAAAACCCGGACCTGCAAGCTCGGGACAGTGGAGAAGCTATACGCCTTCAGTCACAAGCCACTGAGGCATGAGCGCGACATTAACGGCTGGTCATTCTACGATCCCAAGGCGGAGTTCCGGCGGCAGGGAATCAGCGAGAAGCTGCCCGACAGGGGCTGGAGAATCACGCACATCAACAAGGACTACACTTTTTGCGACACCTATCCCGCACTCTTGGTTGTTCCATCCAACATTTCGGATAATGTACTCAAATACGCCAGAGAGTTCCGCTCCAGGAACCGTATACCGGCTCTATCGTATATTCACCCTATCAACAACTGCACCATTACTCGAAGCTCCCAACCTCTCTCGGGAATCACCAGGAAAACGAATGTTCAAGATGAAAAGTTGGTGGCGGCATCGTTCTCTGCTTGGATGCCTGGCGGCTCTGGGGATACTACGCCTATGTCGAGTCAGGCTGATGTATCCATCGGAGGCTCGTCGTTGAACCCAGAGCTCTCGGAGACGGAGCGTTACGAGGACGAGCTCATCTCCAGATCAGCAGCCGTGTTTGACGCCAACGGAAAGCGTCAAGTGTATGGTGCCCAGCAGTACAACTTGATTGTAGATGCTCGCCCAACCATCAACGCCATGGTCAATCAGGTCCAGGGGATGGGCTCAGAAAACATGGACAAGTACAAGTCCGCCCAGAAGATTTTCCTTAGTATCGAGAATATTCACGTCATGCGAAATTCCCTCAACAAGGTCGTCGACGCCCTGAAGGACGCTGACATCTCACCTCTGCCGCCGAACAGAGAGCTGCTTCACCAGAGCGGTTGGCTACGGCACATCCACAATGTCCTAGACGGCTCGGCTATCATCACGAGACAGATCGGCATCAACCACTCCAATGTCCTCATCCATTGCTCAGATGGTTGGGATCGTACAAGCCAGCTCAGCGCCCTGGCCCAAATCATGCTGGACCCTTACTACCGTACCATCGAGGGCTTTGTTGTCCTTGTAGAGAAAGACTGGCTCTCCTTCGGCCACATGTTTAGGCTAAGATCTGGCCACTTGAACCACGAAGACTGGTTTACGGTCCAGAAGGACGCATTTGCCGGTGCCAAGGTCCAGCCAGGGGAGAATGATGGCAGGGCTGATGCATTCCAGAATGTTCTCAGCGGCGCAAAGCGGTTCTTCAACCAGAACAAGGAAGATCCAGACTTGGCTGCCGTTAGTGAGACGGCCTCTGGGAAGATCGTCGACGACGAAGCAACGACTCCAAAGATGGTCAGTCCCGTCTTCCATCAGTTCCTCGACTGCACCTACCAGCTTCTCCGCCAGAACAAGACACGTTTCGAGTTCAACGAGCGGTTCTTGCGTCGTCTTCTATATCACTTGTATTCGTGCCAATACGGCACTTTCCTCTTCAACAGTGAGAAGCAAAGGCATGATGCCCGGGCTACTGAACGGACTTCGTCGGTCTGGGACTACTTCCTCTGTCGGAAACCCGAGTTCACAAATCCCGATTATGACCCCACCGTTGATGATCACATCAAGGGCAAGGAGAGGATTATCTTGCCACGCCTCAAGGAGATTAGATGGTGGCATCAAGTGTTCGGTAGGACCGAAGACGAGATGAACGGCGCGCTGAATGCCGCTGCTGCCGCCGAAACGGACCGGCAGACCGCCATGTCAAATCTCCAGTATCCCAGCGTAATCCAGGCTGAGGAGGATCCCAGAACCTCAACGTCAAGCTCCAAGTCAATCTCTGGGCCTCCCTCGGTGCTGACTGGGGTCGAGACAGCACACGAGGCCTTGACTCCTCAAGCACGGCGTTCCCCGATACAGCGGAGCGCATCTGCTGAACCTAGCGCAAACGCCTTTGCTACCATCCGAGACGGCATCGCAGGTCTCAACCTAGGGAAAGGAATGCTGGCTCAGTTGGCTCATGCTTCCGACCCTTCGCCATCGAGCACAACCCCCGCGCCCACTCGTAGCGACCAGGAGCTGCGCGAGATGACATAGGAGGTCATGTTTCCGGAGTTTGACTCTGTTCCATATAAGATCGTCGAGACCCATGAAACTGTACGATACAACTGCCCTCGACCTCGAGGTGTGACAACGGCGCTGCCACTCTTGATGACAGGCTCCGATGTAAACTCGGACCGATGGAGCTTCCACAGCGTGCCAAGCGATCTCGGCGATGAGTGGCAGAACATGCAGCAACGCGAGGCTGAATCCCCTGATTCCTCCGTCGGGGAGGGTCTTACTAAGAGCGGCCAACCGAGCTTGGGGGCGGATGCGTGCTGCCACTTACCTGGAGCACCACAGCCCTCCTCCGAGATGAGCCTGAGGGCAACACTGGGTGATACAGGCATGAAGCGCCCAAGGTCAAGTCAGAGCCTCATGCGGGTTCCATCGTGAATCCTCACACCAGTGACACTACCTTGGCTGTCTCCAGCCGGCGTTCTTGTTGGCCTTTGTTTTCGTAGCGGTAATCTTGAGCCTTTGGGTTATGGCGTTCAGCTTTGTTGGGCGAGGTTTTGTGGGAGGCTGCATGATTCGCGGGTGGACGCAGGTTGGTGGATGGTTAGACGCATCAATCGACCCCTATCCCAGGGGGTGTATCCAATTCATTTTGCACAGCGTGAATAGGACCTTTGGCTCCATCCGTGAATGCGTGGCGGTTGTCTTGATGTCATTTCTCTTTGTAGTTTTTGTCTATCTCGTAACATCATCCCATGCGTGGAAACGTCCCTTTTCTACATGTCGATTCGTATCCTCTCACTTGGTCTTGTCGAGCGTCATCTACCCTCCTCTAGATCGACTCGGCCTCCCGATCGCCCTCTCTTGCCCTTACGTTTTACACTCTTTCTTAAATGCGGACCTCTTACAGGAAGACCTCGAGGCTGATCTCGAGAGTGCTAACAGGGTATCTATTCAAAGTCAGTATGGGTCATGTGCGTCAAGTCGGTGTAAGAGGCTCACCTCAAATCAAACTTCTCCAGTACGGTAGGGTGCAAGATGCCGAACTCTCCGATACGCCTCTCCTTTCCGCCGAGACGAAGGTACACGGAAGCAGCGTGACCAGCGAAGAAGGTGGCATCATCAAGCTCCTCAATCCAGTAACCATCAGGCTTGCCAGGGTTCTCCTTCACATCAAAGTCGACACTCTTGCCAGTCAAGCCCTCCTCGTGGGTGAGGAAAGCGGTGCGAAGCATGAGCAGCACACGATCGAGGAGGCCATGGACCACCTCGAAACCGCTCGTCCGGCCGTACCAGGCAGCGGCAAAGTGTCGCTCGTTGCGAGCCTTGCGCTCCTGAGACTCGTCCTTGAAGACGACATCAGAAACCTCGAAGATCTTCATGGGCACGCTGTGGCCCTTGTTCTCACGGATGGTCTTGAGAAGACCGGGAAGAAGTGTTGACCGCACGACCTGGTACTCGGCGGTCTTGGGGTTGGCGAGACGGACGACGGTGTTTCCGTCATCCTTTCGGTTGAGCCAAGCGAAGTTCTCGTCGTGGCTGCACAGAATCAGGGGCATGACCTCACTCCAACCGGCCATAGCGGCCTCGGTGCGGATAATGTCGCTGAGCTTGTTGACCATCAGGGGAGCGCCAACAGTGGCACTCCGGGTAGGGGCAGTACGGGGAAGGTTGTTGTACCCGTAGCACACGGCGAGATCCTCCATGACGTCGCATTGGTGAAGGACGTCAGCTCGGGTAGGGGGGATGGCGACCTCGAGAATGTTGGAGTCTTTGGAGGAGGGTGTGCAGATGTAGGCCATCTTGGAGAGGAGCTTGCACAAGCTCTCGGGGGATTCGCTGAGGCCAGTGCAGCTGTTGAGGTAGTCGATCTCGACCTCGGCCACTCGTGGCTCGAGGGTAGGGGTGACGCGGGTGAGGTTGTTGTGCTCGGAGTTGATTTGGACGGGCTCAATGGTGAAGGGCTCGGCGCAATACGTGGAGAACATGGTGACCATGATGTCGGTGACAATCTCGAGCTTGGTAAGGTCGGTGGCAGTGATCTCCATGAAGACGTTGGTGGTGTCGAGGGTGATCTTGGAGTGGTCGCCGTTGATGATGGGAGGAAGGGAGCCGACAATGCGGTTGGAGTCGTAGATGACAGGGTAGACGGGGGAGTCGCGGATGATGTGGAGGAAGCGACCCAGGTGCTTGTCGTTCTCGTAGAAGGTCATCAACTCGGCAGAGTCCATCTCCTTGGTCTGGTTGAGGGGGGCGAACTTGATGTCCTTGGGAGGGAGGGCCTCGTATGTGAAGGGGCCCTGGAGTGTGTCGTAGTCATGAGTACCAATCGAGACGAGGGTTCGGTTGCGGGCGAGGTTCTGGTGAAGCTTGTCTTGTAGAGCGATGAAAGACTCGTAGCGGTCCTTGTCGAACTTGACGTTGCGGAGGATGGCGCCAGAGACGTACGGCCGGACTTGCTCGACTTCGGGCAGGACGGTAATGCTCTCTAGCTTTCCACTCGGGGGCTCGACGAGGCGGTATTTGGGGGCCTCGATACGGCCACGGAAGATGTTGAGGTTCAGGGCAATGCCCTCGAAGCAGAGCATGTCATATCGGTTGGCGGGAATCTCGATCTTAAGCTGCGGGGGCTCCTGCTCGCCGTTGACGATGGGACGGTCGTCATTCTCGGTATCCTCGTCTAGCTCGATGCCGAATTCGAAGCAGAGATCCTCGAATTCCTCGGTCGTGAATCTGTTTTAGGCGCAACAAGCTGGTCAGCACAACAGTCGGGCGCGAACTTGGGCGAGGTCGGAGTGGTGATAGTGGGGGGGACAAGAAGGAGGGGCATTCGCACTTTTGACCGAGGGCTTCGTAAAGCTTATACTTGTCGACGGAAATGGTAGGCATGATGAAGGGGAGGGCTCAGCGGCGTGTCCTCTGGCCGATATTCCTTTGTCCGGAGAATTGGAGGCAAGAGGTGAGCTTCCGTCGAGCGTGGGACGTGGGACGTGGGCTTGAGGCGTGGATTGCACTGAGTCACAGGAAATTTTGGGGGATGTAGTTGATCGGCTCGGTGCATGCGACTCGGGGAGGAAATGGGCTAGGATACCGGGGTACACTGGGAAACGGTGCACAGCAGTGCAGTTACGTGGGTACTGTGCTAGCTTGGCGATTTGGCGGGGTGAAATTCTTCGGATCATCAATGCTCCTTTGCCGAGCTGCTTCTGCGTGCCCGCTGTGGCTGGAGAGGGGCATTGAATCTGGGGAGGAATTCAACTCAGGGACATGCATTTTCGCCTTATTATCCGTACTCCGTACAATGCTGAACGATGAGGTTAGTGATGAGTCTAAGTGTTCGGCGATGACGTCTATTTCTTGGAGGTTGAGGGCGTCCATCATCATCTAATCTATCAGGTATCCATCTGAACAGTGCTCTCAAGTTTAAAAGGGCTGGCACTTGTTCAGTGCTTCCCCTGGTGATCAAGCTGCCAAGGATCGTGGAGTTACATCATGCTGGTGCCAGGTAGCCCTGGGGTCGGCGGGGGACTGGAGCTTGAAAGTTCAGGGCTTGAGCTGATATGGTGGTGACGTCTGATGATGCTCCAGTGCCTTACATGCGTCCAACGTGTTGAGTTTTAGGTTTCGCATACATGCCCGTGCCGCATGGGTCAGGTTATCGCGGGAAAAGAAAGAAATTGGGATGGAGATGTCTTGATACGCCTGTTACTGATGCTTGTCAAGAAACAGATGTTGTGTCTGTTCCACATTATCAGCCACACTGTACCTGACGCGCTGACCGAAGGTGAGGTAAGAGCTGCCCCTTCCTGTGAAGTGAAATGAGGAGCCACTTGAAACCCCACTTCAGCCACACCCTTCATCCTTACCTCTCCTGTTCGGCCGCTCCAGCTGGTTGCCCCTCTCCAGGGCAGCGTTCCTCTCCGCTCAGTGGCTGCTGCTGCCGCCTCGTCCACTCGCAGCTAGCCTGGTTTCCAGTTGGCAGCCCGCCCAAGCACAGGGCATCCGTCACTGAAGAGCGCACCGCCAATCACCAACTCCTAGGCGGTCGACGAGAAAAATGCCACTACCGCCCAGCCCAGCCCAGCACCAGACGCCTGCTTGCTGTACCTACCTAGGTACCTAACCCCCATAACAGCTCACCCGCTATTATCGGCAGCAACCACCACCTAGGTCGCTCATCAAACCTCCCACTCCACACCCGCTTCCTCTGTCTCTGTCTCTCTCCCTTCTCTCCCTCATCTTGATTCACATGCCCGTACATCTTTGACGACGCTGCTGATATCGGCCTCCGTCTCGACCTTGCCCGCATCATTTCCCGTCCGATACCGCCTCCGCTGAGCTCGCGGCCTCGTCCCTCCCTCATCCTGGTGGTTTCTCAGCCCTCCTCGTCGGGCCAAAAATCGTGTGTTGGGACTCCGCGCAAATCATTGCATCACCCGCCCACGCACCACACACGCGATCCACCCGCAATCATCAACCTCCTCCTCCCTCCCTAACGACCATCCCGCATCCTCGTCGACCTTGCCGCTCTTTTTCTTGATAAATCTGCGACTCTGCCGCCCCCCCTCGCCATGGCTGACGCGCCCAACTCTGGCGATGAGCTGTACCCTATCGCCGTCCTCATCGACGAGCTAAAGGTAATAATGCCCATGGTCTGGCGGTGACGCCACGCTGCAACGCTCTCTCCTCTGCCTGCGTGCCTGCTTGCCCGCCCGCCGTCGACGACTTCCGCTAACTTTCAACCCTCTCTCCTCAGCACGACGATGTTTTGCTCCGTCTCAACGCCATCCACCGTCTCTCCACCATTGCTCTCGCTCTCGGCGCTGAACGAACTCGTGAGGAGCTCATCCCCTTCCTCGATGGTCAGTCTCGGTTGCCAACCTCCCCGCTCACCAATTTGCGATGAAAAAAAAAAAGAGCTTTCCCCTAACCTTGATGCCGTTCAGAGTCCGTGGAGGATGAGGACGAGGTCCTCGTCGCCCTGAGCGAAGAGCTCGGCGGTTTTATCGAGTATGTCGGCGGTGCTCAGTGGGGTCACGTCCTGCTGTCGCCCCTCGAGAACCTCGCTGCTATCGAGGAGCCCGTCGTGCGCGACAAGGTAGAATCCACCTCCATCGCCCCTCTCCTGCCGCGCTGACCCCCCATCCAGGCCGTCGAGTCCCTGAACAAGATTTGCTCCGAGCTCTCGCCCCAACAAGTCGAGGAGTACTTCATCCCCCTCACGATCCGCCTCGCCAAGGCCGATTGGTTCACATCAAAGGTCTCGGGATGCGGTCTCTTCACAACCCCTTACAAGAAGGTCTCCCCGCCTGTCCAAGAACAGCTGCGCCAACAGTTCGGCATGCTCGTCCACGATGAGACCCCCATGGTCCGCCGCCAGGCTGCCACCAACCTGGCCAAGTTTGTTAAAGAGATGCCTGCCGCCATCGTTGTCGACGAAATGATACCCCTCTTCCAACATCTTGCACAAGACGACCAAGATAGCGTTCGATTACTGACGGTCGAGGTCCTCATCTCGATTGCCGAGGCCGTTCCCAAGGAGCAACAGTCGAGTCACGGCGTCCTCCTGACGTCCCTACGCAACCTGATAGAGGATAAGAGCTGGAGGGTGCGATACATGATTGCCGATCGTTTTGAAAAGGTTTGCTGCGCTCTCCGGGTTGTCATTTCTCTGATACTGATGATTGCAGATCGCCAAGGCAGTTGACGAGGAGGTTGTCTCGCGAGATCTCGTGCCCGCATTTGTGAAGCTCCTCAAGGACAACGAGGCCGAGGTCCGAACCGCCATCGCTGGCCAGATCCCCGGCTTCTGCGCTCTCGTGGATCGCAACGTTCTTCTTAACGACATCATGGGCAGCATCGAGGACCTCGTCTCGGACACTTCCCAGCATGTCCGCGCTGCCCTCGGTACTCAGATCAGCGGCTTGGCTCCGATTCTCGGCAAGCAAGAGTATGGCACCTGCACCCCTGCGCCACGACGTTGATGCTAACATGCGCCAAGGACCATTGACCACCTTCTCCCCATGTTTCTTCAGATGCTCAAGGACGAGTTTCCGGAGGTTAGGCTCCACATCATCTCCAAGCTTGAGCTTGTCAACCAGGGTAAGACATAAGATGAAGGTTGCAGTCGGGCCACATACTGACATGGGCCAGTCATCGGCATCGACCTCCTCTCACAATCGCTTCTCCCCGCTATCGTGGAACTGGCCGAGGATAAGCAATGGCGAGTGCGACTTGCCATTATCGAATACATCCCCCTCCTCGCCAGCCAGCTCGGCGTGCAATTCTTTGACGAGAAGCTCAGCAACCTGTGCATGGGCTGGCTGGGAGACACGGTCTTCTCGATCCGCGAGGCTGCTACTCACAACCTTAAGAAGTTGACCGAGGTGTTTGGCGTGGAATGGGCCAGCGAGGCTATCATCCCCAAGGTCATGGCCATGGGCAACCACCCCAACTACCTGTACAGAATGACCACCTGCTTTGCCATTTCTGTAAGAGCAGCCCTACCTACCCTACCCCTGTGCGCGACTAACATGTCCTCAGACCCTGGCAACCGTGGTGAGCATGGACGTCATCGCCAAGTCGATTCTCCCAATGCTTGACAAGCTCGTGGGAGATGATATACCTAACATCCGATTCAACGTGGCCAAGACGTATGCAGTGCTGATCGACGTGCTCCGACGCCTGCCCGACGAGGGCACCCTGCACGACATCGAGAAGCAGGGCAGCGAGATCACGGCCTCACCACGAGGCATGGAGCTGATCCAACAAAGAGTTGTACCCAACCTGGGCAAGCTACAGAAGGACGACGATGTGGATGTGCGGTACTTTGCTACGACAGCGGCAGCTGCTGTCACGGGACCCATTGCTGGCGGAGAGCCCATGAATACATCGCCATAGATGAGAGACGTAATGAAGCAATAATTGTTGCCGCGGCAGATTTTTTTTGGTCTGTTTTTGTTACGTCCGTATCGCCAGAGAGAAGGGAGCCAATGAGCCACCACACATTGCATATTAGAAGCCACAAGCCGGGCCGGGCAGAGGCAGAGGCAGAGGCAGTCCTGGGACTAAGGAGGATGGGATGGATAAGACATGGGTTGAGAAGAGATATCCAAACAAAGCCTCTGTAGAAAGCGGAGGACGAGAGATGAAGGGTCGGGCATGGGCAGATACCCAGGTGCTGGTGAGAGGGCCAGGCAGGGTAAGGGTAGTCCAGGCTTCGATCGACAAGTCCAAATATCAATGTATGATAACAGACAGAGCTTGCAGAAGTGAATGATATCAACTGTTAGTGACCAGGTGCTGAAGCCAGCCCAATCGTGACGAACGGCGAGACATGAGATATCTCAAGGGGGTATCTATCTTTGTTCATGTGTTACTTGATCTAGGCCCTACGGAAGCACAAGGTGCTGATGGTCTGGCCCTTGGCACCACCGAAACTGAATGTCCGGTACTCGACTCTCCCAACAACGTCGAAGCCCTCTCCGTCCCGTCTCTCGAACCAGCTCCGCAGCTCCGACTCGGTCCAGTTGCAGCTCGTGACCAAGAAGATGCCGCCCCTGCGGACCAGTCGGAGCACCCTCTCCCGGTAGCCCTCGCACAGGCGCCGGCCCTGGGCGTCCTTCTCGTCGCTGAGCGAGATGGCGTCAAAGGTGCCCTTGTCCAGCACCACGTCCCAGCCGTCGGCCTGCGGGCCGTTGAGCACCGTGTCAAAGGGGCCGGCTATCACGTCCCACTCTTGGAACTCGACGTTTTCGGTTTCTTTGGTGGTGGCGATCTGGCGAGCGAGGGAGACGCTCTTTTGGCTGTAGTCGACCCCCAGGGCCCGGCCAGCCCAGTCCTCTTCGCGCAGCGAAAATAGGAGGGAGCCATTCCCGCAGCCAAGATCTAGGAAGCTGGTGTTGTCGTGGGAGAGCGCGGGGCTGTCGTCGGGGTCTTCAGGTTCGAGGAGGCCGTCGAGGAACTCGAGGATCTTTGCTTCGGCGTCAGAGTCGTCGAACCACACAGTCCCGATATCGCTGGGGTCTTCGGTGTGGTTTGTTATCTCGGTCGTGTACAGGTTATCCCAGCTGGACAGGCACATGTTAGACTTGGGGGGGGTTGGACGCAATGCAAGGT
>JAANQP010000388.1:0-20090 GCA_011320165.1 Fusarium protoensiforme | reverse complement strand
GCTGGCTGGCTGGCTCCTCCTAGAACGGAACTCCGTACAGGCCAGGACCTTGACCCTTCCAGGTGGGCCCTACCAACCCCAACCCCAGGCTGCCGAGCCTCGCTCGATCGGGGAGGTAGATGGCGTCGCTACCATAGACGAATCGGGCCAGCCCCCCTCCGCCGCGCAGTTGTTGTCCTTGCAGGCGGTTTGGGCAGTATTTGTTGGGGAGGATGGCGTCTGATGACCGGGCCTCTCTCCCTCCAGGGCATGTCACTGTGAAGCCGTTTGTCTGTTGTGCCGTCTTCGTGATGCTTCAAAGGGAGCTTTGTCTTGATTGCATCCGTTGTCGTCAGCAAGGATGCGTGCCCTGGAGAGATCGCCAGGCTCCCGCTTTTTTTCGGTGAAGCCTCGGAGGGTAGATGTGCCTTCCGGGCGGGCATGTAGGCAGCGGCAAAACAGCCTGTAGGAGGGAGGTGGCTGTGGTTGCTTAGTGGCGGTCGAGTACCCAATACATGTACAGTAGTGGTCTCGGCTTTGGAAGAGGCTGGTATTCTTACGACTCGTAGCGGTCTAGCCCGCCGGGCCATTGTACGTGGACAAACAAAGCCTCGCTGGGTTCAGGAGGGGAAGCCTGGCTGGAGGAGGGGGTCCAGCGGCCTTTTTCCATCCCTGGCGAGGCGCTAAAACACTGGACAGGAGTCCCTGCCTTGCCCTGTCTCTTCGGCGGAGGATCCGGTTTGACAGATCGTAGTGGCTAGCCTTTTGTTTTTTTCTCCCTCTTCCTCGTTCTTCGCGTCGGTGGAATACAGGAAGATCAGCACTGGATGCCAGGTACCCGAGGGACGAGATAAGGCGAGCAGACACGGGGCTCGTCACTTGAGGGGCATTCAATGGCTGACGAGGCGTCAATAAACTCCAATACAGAGTTGTGAGATACCTATGGTACAGTCAGAAGTGCCGCTTAGTACCTAGGTAGCCGGATCTGATCTCTTGCCCATGATAGTCAGGTACTATGTGACTACCTACTACGTAGTAGGCAGAGAATCCATGATTTCTCCATGAAGCGTACCTAAAGAGAGTACTACCTAGCAAGCACATTAATAGATAAGCTATACTCTCCCGCCTACTATCATCATTCATCACGCACCTCGGTAGGTAGTTAAGTACGGTGTAGCTCCCATTGTACCTGCCTCTGTAAATAACGTATACGTATTCGTACCTGCGCAGCTTGCCCAAAAACAACGGCAAGGCAGGCCCCTCGATTCGTGCCTTCCCCCCCTGCGCGACAGAGGAGAGTCCTGGAAAGGTACCCGTACCTCTCCTTCCAGTGGAGCACTACCTACCCAAGTGGGCTGCAGTTCTAGCGCCTCCACCTCTTCCGTCTCACCTTCACCCGCCAATCCATGCCTTTAGCATCCATCCCCCATCCCATGGCCACGGCGTTGAGCGCTGTCTTTTCCTTCTTGAAGGGGATGCATCCTTTGTCATTCTCTGGACCCTTCCCATTTATTTTCTCGTGCAGCAACAGCAGCAGCAGCAGCTCCGTTCCTCCTCATCCCTCCAACCCCAATCCTCGGTTCAGCCCGCCCTCCCGGACGACTTGCCGCCAGCGGCGTCGTGAATACCCTCGTTCCTTCGTGATGCTCATATAGCTGGCCTATCTTCTCCCCTCTTCCCCCCCTCTTCTTTAGCCTCGCTCGACGCCGAGACCGTCCTGGTGATATACCTATCCAGGAGACACTTTTTCTTCCGACCCTACATACATACACTTCCGGGCCGAAACCGGCTCGTCCGCCGAAACCATGCTCTGGTTACGCCGCTTCACCATCTTACTGGCGTTCCTGCTCCTGATATCGTTCGGCGCATGGTTGGCCCCTCGTGTACTTGATCCGACAACAAAGGGCCCCGAGAAGCGTGCCAGGGACCGTCGTTGGGTCGACAGCAGTCCCTACTTTTGGGATCGACAGGCCTGCCGCTGGATTGGTGTCTGTGGCCTGCACCACCTCCGAAGCGATCCTGCGTCGCGCAAAAACCACGATGATGAGGAACCTGAATGGGGTGAGCTGAAGCGTCGGTCTCTGTCTTGGGAGCCCGAGAACATTCCCCGTCAAGACCCCAAGAGGAACCTTCACCACCGCCGAAGGATCCTTCGCGACATTCCCGACTATGTCATGAAGCATGCACCTTTGGTTCACCTTTACTCTGGCGAAGAGTTCTGGCCTTCAGATATTCGCGAGCATGTCGAGCACATGACTGTCCAAGTCGACGACGAACCTCTCAACTCGACCGAGAAGTGGACTCTCCATAATCTGCACGAGTTGAACAAGATGTCTGGGAGGACTATTCTTCAGAGCAACGACGACGTCGAAGACCGCCCGAACTGGCTGCACAGCCATCACAACCTCCCCAAGCCTTTCCCTGATGAGGAAGAGGGCAACCACGATGACACCAACACGCCTTCGGGCAACCCCGAGCAAAATCCTGAGCTCCGAGAGCCCACAACCTGGTACGATATCGACAAGTCTCATCCTCTTCACCGGATTAATGACCCCCGGAACCGCAAGTTTCAGAAGGACCGCCGCTCTGAACAAGAGCCTATCCGAACCAATGGGCACAAGCCTGACAAGAATGGCTACTCGAATGCGCCAGCCGTGCTCATCGTTGTTGACAAGGGTTCTGGCATCGTCGATGCCTTCTGGTTCTTCTTCTACTCTTACAACCTGGGACAAACGGTTCTCAACATTCGCTTTGGCAACCATGTGGGTGACTGGGAGCACTGCATGGTCCGGTTCGAGCACGGCACACCCCGGGGAGTCTTCTTCTCGGAACACGAGGGTGGACAGGCGTACGCCTTCGAGGCTGTCGAGAAGCGCGGCGACCGACCCGTCATCTATTCGGCAGTTGGTTCGCATGCCATGTACGCACTCCCTGGAATCCACGCCTACATCTTGCCTTTCAAGCTCCTGAAGGATGTGACGGACAAGGGACCTCTTTGGGATCCCGCTCTCAACAACTACGCATACCATTACGACTACACGAGGGAGGTTGATGATGACGACGACGACCCCCGAGAGCCTCAGAGCCTCATTCCGGCCGCGTCGAACCCGCACGCACCCACCTCTTGGTTCCATTTCGGCGGCCGCTGGGGTGATGAGGTTTACTCGCTGGCCGACCCCCGTCAGTGGCGCTTCTTTGGCCAATATCACTACGTCACAGGACCCGATGGCCCTAGATTCAAGGGTTTGGATCGCGCAAAGATGTGCCAGACGCGCAAGTGCAAGATTCTCTACCAACTGGATCCCAAGGGGACTTGGTATTAGACAGGGGTGCACAAACCAATTTGCTTTATACTGGCGTTTACACAGAGTGGTGTTTCACGGATCACACACACACACACACACACACACACGCGGATCGAACTTGGAAAGACAAAAGCGATCCACCCCGGGATGGCCGGAGTAACGGCGCAACCGGGGGTAGAGGGACGAACGGTCGTATCTGGATGGGTGTGGGAACTACGGGCATGTGCCGGAAAATCGGCTGGTTGGCATCTAGAAAAGGCATGGCCTGGGGGTGTTTCTTTTTTCCGTTTCTTGTTTTCCTTGGTTGGGTGTCTTGGCTTGTTGTTTATGATGCCTGGGGTTACCGGAGGGATACAACAGGACGCGCTGCGTGGGATAAGGCCATTGATGGCTTTGCTTTGCTGCTTGGATGATGGATTGCGTTCATGATGGGGCTTCTGATACCCGGATACCAACTGTTTTGTTAGCCCACGAATAGATCAAGACTTGACTTATATGAGTTCATGTTTCCGGAACGACACGAAGGGTTGTGAGACTTGACCTGCTTCCACCGTCGTCACCTGTTGCGCATGCGCCTGCGCCTGCGCCTGCGGACCCTTGAAGCCATGATGGAGCAACTCACCGCTCCAGGCAACTCAGCACGTGTTGTGTCTTCGTATTCGGGGTTTAGAGGCTAAGGGAAGAGTGGGCTTGCTTTTTAAGCTATGTATCTTTGTTTGAACATCTATAGTAGGGTTGGACAGAGAGAGGTCCGAAGCAGAGAGCAGCGGGCTTGGGGCGTGTTGTACGCCCCTTTTATGAGGATACAATCTCAGCAGCTGAGAAACAAAGGGGAGTAGGAGGAGCAATATTGTGATACAAAAAAAGCGAGACTCCAGGTCTTTGAGAGAGAATGCCTCTGCGCCATCGACAACATACAATTCCAAAAGGTGAGGCGAGTACCGACCGTCCGTGTTTTCCAGTCTTTTTGTCCTGGTGTTGCCCTAACGCATCGCATCGTACACCTCTAGCCTTGGTTTCCTTCCCGTCAACTCGCCCTGGAGAAAACCGCAGCAGCAACGCCTTGCAGAAAACAAAAAAAATATGTCCCGTCATAACGCCGGGCTGTATAAGTGTCAATGAGATGGAGGAGGAAGAAGATTGGGTGGTGGTGGTGGCATATGAGAGAGGAGGTAGATGTATAAGAGTAAAAGGAACCATATCGTGCAGCATCAAGCGTCTCGGGCATGAGTAGGTTGGGTAGATAGATAATTTCATGACGCGTTTTCTTCATCTTCGTGAATATGAAAGCCAGTCGTCGTGTCGCCGTTGGGCCATGCACTCTGTGTGCTGGGGTATTCCGACGGTTGACTGCTGGTGTTGCTGTGATGGTCCACCTGGAGAGGATCGATGTTCTCCCCATCCGAGACATTGTTTGGGTCTTCAATGCCAGGCCACGGCTCATCCTCTGGCAGCTGCCAGCCCTGAGAGCCTTGGTTGGTATTTGTTTGATCTTGGACAACCATCTCGACGGCACCGGCGCTCGAGGAGTCATCGTCATACATGTCATCCGAATCACTCTCGCAGATCTGAAAGTCAAAATCTGAGCCGTCGTCAAACCCATCTTGGACTGCCGCTGGCGCAGAGCTGCCCGCTCGGACGGGGCGTTCCTGAAGAGGAGCGTTACTGAATGGCGTGGCATATGCGAATGGTGTAGTGCCACGCGCTGGCTGGCGGTCTGACAAGCCGAGGGGCATGGGACTTGGCGAGTGTGTCCGTCTCGGCGTGAATCGAAAATGACTCGGCGATCTCGTGCGACGGTGCTTCATGATGGCTGACTGGGGGTTGGCGGCTTGGATAATAGGGGATGAACGACGGCTCTGTCCATATGAGGCGACACGACGCTTGCTGAGTGCAGGCGAGACTTGAATAGGAGCAGACATCGGCATGGATGAGGTTCGGATATGAGGAGGACGAGATCCTCTCCGGCTGGAGAGCATTGGGGATTGGCCTCGTGTAACTGAAGGGCTCAAGGATCGCATCGTCTGTAGAGCAGGGAAGAATTGCTGCGACGGCGATGATGATGTTGGCTGCCTCTCATTGCGCATACTCATAGACGTGTGTGCGCTCGGTGGCTCGTCAAGTTGCTCAACCCAAGACCAGCACTCCTCGCCAACATTAGCATCTGCCTGTGATGCCGACGCATCCATGACGACTGGGCTCATTTCCTTGAGGTTCTGCCATGTCCAGCCCATGTCGTAGGCCTGGAAGTCCTGTAGGTAAGCATCAGGATGAGTGATGAACAATCTAGGTTCAGACGCCCTCATCATGACCGAACTCAGGAACGACACGTCCCAGATAGCGGGAGTCATCATCTCGGCAGGGCTCAGGAAACGTAGTCGCGAGTCCTTGTGAATCTTGCGCAGGGGAACCCAGGTCGACTGAAGTCCTAGGAACGTTGATGACCGGGGATCTGTAGTCTGCGGACGGGCGAATATGTTCATCTCGCGAAAGACATGCCCGAATGCTGTGTTCATAGCCATCGTCACGCTGCGCGCATCCGAGCCCATGACGGCGATGGTCTTGATGAGTCCACGGCTCCGCAGTCGTTGGTCAATGACACTCTTGTCCCGGAAGGCCTTGGGCAGCAGCCACCTCAAGTCCTGGTCTGTGGCTGTCCCTGTCCAGTCGGGATACAGGGACGTCTCAGACCGCATAGTGGCTGTACTGTGTGTCATGGGGAGTTGAGTCCAGTCCTCGTTAGAAATCTGCGGCTCAGTCTTGAACTGCTGTGCCTCCTGCCACACCTTCTTGAGAGGAAATGGCAGAAACACCACCTCGACCTCAAATGGATGGCTGGGCGATGGCATCAATGACTGAAGATGGGTGACCTGCGCCTGCAGTTCTTGGACTTGGCTCATGAGCTCTTGTGAATGAGTCGGCCGGCTTGTGGCATTTGTAGAAACCGACACAACGCTGGCATCGTCGGCACGGCGAGAGGCAACGCTGTTGTTGTCATTGACAAGCTTCTCAACTTCATCGACTCTGCTCTCTAGGTCTGTCATGCGGATATCAGCATGGTCATGCTTTTCATGGCAATCCTCGTGCCCAGGAGCAGTGAACGAAACTGTCTCCAACCGATCCAATCGCTGGTCGTGGCTGCTGACCGTGTCTGAGAGGTTCTTGAAAGCGCGACGCGAGACGGCCGCATTGAACACGGCCGCCCGCGGCTCGGACTGTGTCGGCGTGCCCGCGCGGGGAGTGTCAGGCACTCTGTAATCCTGAGAAACGTATGTAAACGAATCAGCATGCGGCGCCTGTCCCTGGGGCGCCGCAGCTGGCCTGGAGCCGGGAGTCCTGTCTAGCAGTTGAGATGGGGGTTTGCCGCTGCTCGCCACACCACTGAGCGTCTGAAGGCCTTTTCCTGCAAAGGGCCGCAAATACTTGGCCTGGACAGATGAGGTTGTGGAAGCTGTTTGAGACGCAATCAAGCATTGGGCCGGTATGGGGGGTATGGCAGAGGGGTGCGGTTGTGACTGTAGAAGGCCGGTCCAGCTGAGGGTATCCGGGAGTGAAGCAGAAGCGCCGGTGTTTGAACAGGCAGGTGGCCTTGGGTAAGATCCGGCATCCTGTGGTGCCCTTGGAATAAGAGATAGGGCGTTTCCTCCATTGAAGCTTGGGAAGTCCATTCCAGTAAGGGCAGACGGGGTCTTGATGGTTAGGTCCATAACGGGGCTCAAGGGATCTCGACCGGACCTGGGCCTCTCATTCTCCTGACCCGGCTGGGTAGCTTCAGACTGCGGGACAGTGTGATCTCCCTCCTCGTGGAAACAGGCGTGATGATTGCACATGCACCATTGGGACTGGTCCGGGACAAGGCTGTTGCCGGTGGGACTTCGACTCCAGAACCTCCTGCATCCGCATCGAGCTCCATTGGCGCCAGGGCTCAGGTCCGCAAAGTTGCAAGATCCCCCGGGCAGGTTGGGAGCCGGCGCCTTGACCGTGGCGGCATCAGTGTAGATGTCGAACGCATTGGCGGCGAAGTGGGACGGATCGAACGGGGTCGCTGCCATTGGGAAGTCGTTGCGCGCGCGCGCTCATGTCGCGGGGCCTTTATCGGGGGCGGACGGGCAGGCAGGCTCAAGTGCCGTCGATGTAGATAGAGAGTCCGGGCTGGCGATGGAGGATCCTGGAGAGGTTGAGTAGATATCGCAGCTTGACTCGAGATATGGGTGCCGTGATGAGGTGTCACGGGCCCTCAACCAGGCCCAGACGGGTCGCAGGCAGAGCGGCCGCCTAACTTCAGTTCATCGCACTACAGGATCGTCAGTGGGAGTCGTCGAGGGGAAATCCAGACGGGCGCAGAGTCCATGGGAAAGCCAGGCGAGAGAAGAAGGAAACGGAGAGCCGTGGGATGGATCCTGAGGCAGACGGATGGAAGTACTAACCACGGCGCGAACAAGAAGGGGAACGGCGAAGGCGGCAGACGGATGGATGGCGTTATTTATATACTAGGATCGGATGGTTCGCAGGTCGCTACAGACGAGACGGTGACGGGAATCGCAGGCGGACGAAATGGAGTGGACGACAAGAAAAGTCGCGAGGGAGCGAGGTGCCCATTGCCTGTAGGCGTGGGAACAGGGCGGACAAGGCGTCGACTTTCTCGAGGTGGGATGGGATGGCTCGCGAAGAAATGGGGGGACGGCCCTCTCTCTTCCTCCCCACAACACGCCTTGGAGGAGTTGACGCGCCCACCCTGTCGAGGCACTATTGCCTGATACGGTAGGACAGCATGGCTGCCTTTACAGAGGTGGTGGTGGTGGTGATAAGTGGGCATGTGAGTCGTGAGGTTGGACGTTTGAACGAGCATCAAATGTGAAAAGTGCAAGCGTGATTTTCGTCATAGATAATTGCCCTGCATTGTTAACGCTATGCTAACACTGACTCGAAATCTGCAGAGAAGGAGAAGAAAAAAACGTTGAACAATGAAGTCCCGAATCTTGTTCAACACACACAATCAATCCACAACACACACCAAGCCATGCAAGGAGTAGGGGGAACGGGTCGTTAAAGCAGCGCTCCTCGTGTCTCAAGACGCGCTCCATCCAAAGTCCCTTTCAGAGCTGCCTCTCTTCCTCACCCCGCCAAATTCAGTGCTTAACGCGGTGCACGCCCACTAAAAGGTACAAGGCGACAGCACAGCGCAGTGGCCCCCTCCCTCATACCAGGGGGCGTGGCCAATGGGATGCTTCCGCCGTGGGG
This sequence comes from Fusarium protoensiforme, assembly GCA_011320165.1. NCBI lineage: Eukaryota > Fungi > Ascomycota > Sordariomycetes > Hypocreales > Nectriaceae > Fusarium > Fusarium protoensiforme. Next base: position 11,565 of record JAANQP010000388.1, on the reverse strand, counting down.
CGGCCGCTGAAACTGGACGGCAGACACGGCGCCTCCCCGTTGAGAGGTTCTGAGCGTTCCGCCTATCTCGCTGTCCGTCTAGCTTCCATTCATCGGCGTTGGGCATCATTCACAGAAGAATCGTGCGTAGAGAGGAAAAGAACTTGTGATAGATAGCACTAGACGCAAGGCGGATTGACTCATTGGCCATCGGCTCTTGTCCTCGTCCGGGGATTGACGTGATTGTCTTGTCCCTGCGTTCCAGACTCGACTCGTTGAGTGAGGCGACAACTGGGTCTATCGCCTCAAAGCAACGGCTGGCTCTGTGAACCCGACATCTCGCGCGAGCCATATGCAGTATAAGATTAACAGGAGCTTTCACTGCCTATCCGGGATCAGTTCAGGACAGATTTCCTTCCTTCAGGACCCTTCCAGTGTTCAACTGTTCAATTGATGCTTGCCCTAGCAAAGGACAAGATGTGGATATCTCGACCGGAAAAAAGCACACCTCTATAGCTTGCTCCAAAACGACCCAAAAATCCTGTATTTGTAGAAAATGAAAAAAAAAGCCAAAGTGGTGATGTCCAGCGTTTACATGAAAAGAAAGAAATCATGAACCCATTAGGCATGCAGCAACCAGTGCTCCTCGTGACGCCGTCAAGATGCAACCGTCATGGCACAGCCTCTGAGCAAGCAAGCAAGCATCCATTCTCATCTCTCGTGGCACTTTACACACATCGCACATCACACCTCGCCCCAGCTCCCCATCGGCCCGTTGGACGCAATTACAGAACCCGTACCCAGCGAGCCTCCAATGTCCCAATAGTGACGTGACGACACGCTACTCCGTCGAGCCGACCGTCTTGTGCTCTGACTCGCGCAGCTGCTCGGATGCCGTAGCGCCACGGGACTAGCGGGCGTTGTCGCCTTGAACGTCCGCCGCTCCGTCGGGGGCCGCATTCGCGACACAAGGGGGTGGTGTTGCCGGACACGGGCCAGTTTGGCCGCAATGTCCTGTGTGCTTGACGTCGCCAGGTGAGTAGCTGTCGAAGGAGGTGGGTTGTTACTGCGCGGCATGAATCGGGATCGCAGGTACCGGAACACAAGCTTCATGTCCAGGTCTCTCTCCCATTCCTCTTGCGTAAACACGTTGCTCATATGGGTATCTTGCCGTGGTGCCTGCACCGGCTCGGCTGGTGGACCCGCGGACCTGCCGCGAATGTCGATGGGCTGAGCTGCTGTCTGCATCGTAGGCTGGAACTGAGGGAACGATGCCTGCTCGGGGTTGGTGGTGGGATGGATGTTATCCGCCGCTGAGTGTGACGTGTTGGATTCCGGGATGATGGGGAGACCGGCATAGGGTAGAGGCACTTGCTGGACCCGCGAGTATGTGGAAAAGGCGCCGGGGTGGTGAGATATCTGGCTCACGAGCATCCCCAGCTCCTTTGACATCTTCTCCAAAATGTCCAGCTGCCAAGCTTCTCTGTCGGTGGGTGGCGGGGGTTGTACCCCGAGCTGCTGCGAGGCGCGGGGTGTTGATGATAGATCCTCGTCGTCCTCAGGTACGGCTTCTCCGAGCAGGATGGAAATCATTCGTTCATCCATTCCAATCACATCTCGCATGAATTTCCTCGTCATCTTGGTTAAGATGCCCTCCGAGTGGGTTGGAGATCCAATAGCATCTTCATCGTGCCATGTCATGTTATCAGATTCAGCATCGTGGGCAGGTTGTGGAGGTAACGGGATCGGGTTGGATGATGAGCGTTTGTGAGATGCCTGTGAGAGTCGTCTTCGTCTTGTCTCGCGCTGAATCTCGCCCAAGAGCACGCGGCTGTGTTCCAGTCGCCACGCCTCGATTCTCTGGCGTTTCTCCGACTCTTCAACATGGTCATTCTCCACGTCGAGCTGCCTCAAGTCAAAGCTCTCTTTTCTTCGATGCTGCCGCTTGGGGTTGAAGCGTTCAAATTGGTATATTTGGTCTTGGGCGTCAGCACCCAAAGTCGGCTGGTCCAGATGGAAAGAACCAAGTCCATCGTGAGCGGGGAAAACGGGCATAGATCCCTGGTTGTCTTGCTGCTGGGCGTTGAGTCCGGGTAGCGATCGGAACTCGGGCAAGTGGCTGTCGAGGCTATCAAGCTCTGCATCGTCCTCATCTTCGACAACAGCGGCGGATGCAGAGGCAGATTGTCGCGAGTCGGCTTGGGCCTCCGATCTCGCGACCGAGTTCAAGCTTCCCAAATCACCCACTCTCGACCGGCCGGGCGTCACCAGAGACTGGTCAGTCTCGGTGAGGTACGACGTGGTCGTCGCGTCGGTGGGCGCGAAGAGGACCCATGTCTGCGACTCGTCCTGCTGGCGCTCGTGGGTTATCGGCGCCTCTCTTCTCGGGAGCTCCTGCTCGTCGACCGAGGGCCGGACGACGCGCTGGATAGATTGCCGTGTCGGTTGATGGAAAGCCATGAGTAATTACGGCTCCCGGTGGAATTCGTCGTGGTTTGTGTCGTGTCGTGATTGATGTTGGGTTCTGATAAGGACCAAGTACAAGTAGACAGCCCGCTCAGGATAAGATGGATCGGTGTAGGTGAGGGAAGTGGACCCCCTATGTCGGCCTATGTCGGGGGCTTGCAGAGGTGGAACGGCGGTGGTTGGGGCTCGCAGCAAGAACCTTGAACAGGCCACGCTCGACGAGAAGAGGATGAGGAACAAAGAATGTAGGTTCGAAGAACCGCAAAGTGAAGAGAAGAGAGACAGACACTCTGTAGATAACCAGAGGGAAGAGGGAAAGTGACAGAGGGAACGTATGGAGGGGACTGGTGGCCAGAAGAGGGACTACGCTCATGGGCGTCATCCACATCTAGACGCTGGCAGTTAGGTACAGTAGTCGGGGCTTGATCGGCGAGTGTGGGGGGCGCTGCGCTCGCGTGTCCCGTCTGGTGGACATTCGATCCCTCCATCCGCCATAGCCAGCTCAGCTCAGCTGGTATTAGGCCAGACCCCCCAACAACATAAACAATGCCCATCTGTTAAGGTGCTTAAGCTGTCTTGGAATTGCCCGGGGCTTGCATGAGCAGCGCAGCGCCAACACGGTCAGGGCAAAACTGCAACGTGCGAACGCTATGCTCTGACGTGGACGCAATGCCCATGGCATAGCCTGATGGATGAAATAGGAATTCCCAGCCCTGCCGCCTCGACAAGTCCCTTGACCGTGCTCACCGGCATTTCGTCTGCACCCATGAGTTGATTCCAGCATCCATGTCATACGGTCCGAATCGCTGCAGCCTTCGAGAAAAAAAGGGGACCATGTTCGCGAGCGTCTCCATGGGATGGGTCATGGATGTCCCGTCAGATAGGTGTCTTATCAGATGAGTGGGCCCTGAGACTGCGAGACGATAAGAGATCTAGCCCGCCACTCTGCAGTAGAGTGACACAACCGCAGCCAGACGAGACCGAGACGGGTGCTCCCAGCTAGAGCGCTCCACCACTAGCCACTCTATCCGCATCAATGGATGGCGTTGGATGCTACACTGAGGGTAGACTACGGGAGCCCGTTCAGGTACATCGCCGCATGACAGAACGATATTTTTTTTTTTCTCTCTCTTTCCAGCGGATCCGATGCCTGCCCAACATAGATATTCCAAATCTCACTCAGCGGGATTGCATAAGAAAAAACCCATGGCCTCATCTCTACCCATGCTCGTACAACAATAATGCACCCCTGATGTCTGTCTCGCCCGTCAAAGGACGACGCGCGCGCTACTTGTGACCTCGCTCAAATGGCGTCACAAACCGTCCAAGTGAAGTCATGTGGTCCGGATGAGGCGCCGACTTGACCCTGGAGTGCCCCAACAAGACATTCTGCCTCCGCGAATCGTCTGCCGAGACACACTCACTCTCTGCTCTGTTGGCATTTGCTGGCATTTGCTATGCCATAATCCTTTAAGCATCATGCTAAGTAAGTCTTGGAGACAACAAGGCAGACAACAAAGGGCATGTCAACTCGGATGGTCATGTGGGTTGTCCAAGTGAGTTCAGGTCGAGTCATGATTATGATGGATGCTGGAACACTGACTAATCGACCTTTTCCCTTCCACAACGGATCTGACGCAAAGGGTTGAAATGTGATGACATTCCTTCTCCCTGCGCTATTCTTGGTGCGGCTTCATCACGTGGATAGCGCATTTGAGTTGGCATTGCGAGTGGTTAACCGTAACGACTGTGTGACTGCTATCCACTCAAGAACGGGGAAGCTTGCATAAGTGATCGTCCATCCCCGTACATATCAGGCAAACGACACTGCAATGCATAGGTACAGCCAGCAACAGGTACGAGACAGTCACAGCATAAGATACGGCACGCCTAGCGCCAGCCCGGATCCTCGGACAAACATAGCACTCAGCGTTACACACACAGCACTTCTTTGGCCGAAAGCAATGGTATTCCACGATATCAACTCTCAGGTACCCAGATGTTACATGAGACAAGGAACGGGGCGAGTCTAATTGCAAGATTTCAATTTGCCGAATCGACACCCTCAACTCAAGACTTCTCTAGAGGTCCATATTTGACATGCCATTTTGACGCCAGTAAACCCAGATGCCAGCCCAACCATCATTTCTTTAAGCCTCAGACTTGAAAGCGTCGGGGAAGCGGCGCAGGTTCTGAGCAAGGTTGCCGTGGTTGGAGAGGAACTGGACGTAAGCACCGTCGACCTTGACGCGGCCGGCAGCCTTCTTCTCCAGGTACTCCTCACGTCGGAGAGGGGTGAAGCCCCAGTTCTTGGAGACAATGATCTTTTGTCGGCCAGGGAACTTGTACTGGGATCGTCGGAGAGCCTCGAGGGCAATGGCGCGGTCTGGTTGTGGATTAGTAACATGATCCAAGAGTGGCAAAATGTTTGTCAGATCAACTTACTGCCATCACGAGTGCGGACGCTCATGAGAATCTGGCCAATGTTGACACGGGCGACAGTGCCGTTGGGCTTGCCCCAGGCACCACGCATACCGGTCTGAAGTCTATCGGCACCGGCGCAAGACAACATCTTGTTGATACGGACGACGTGGAAGGGGTGAGCACGGACTCGGAGGTGGAAACCCTCCTTACCGGTGTTCTTGACGAGGTACTTGTTGGCGCAAATACGGGCGGCCTCGAGGGCCTCGGAGCTCAGCTGCTCATACTCGTTGGAGACGAGGTGGATGCAGAGAGGGAAGTCATCGACGTTGGCGCGCTTTCGGCCAAGATCGAAGATTCGGATCTTGGGGTCGGGGACACCACGGTTGAACCGAGACTTGGGATACGGCTGTGAGGAAGACGGGTCAGTAGAGTTCCAACATCATCGCGAGTCCTTCATCGATGGGAGATGAGGCCACCCCGCAGGGAGATCAGTCATGAACATTTCGTCATGAGATTCTCCCAAGCCAAAAAAGCTCCCCGAATTCCCATCGACGTCGAGCGCATCAAAACGCACCTTGTTCTTGCAGTATCGGTAGCAACGAGCGGGACGGCGCGCCATTTTGTCGGATTGTTGATGATCTGTCCGTAGTTGGGTGATGTGTTGGAGGGAAGATGAGCCCGACAAAAGTGATACCGACTGCCTCTTCCTGATTAATCCACCGGGTTGATTTCAAAGCAGAGGTGCGATCCGTGCTCCACCCGTGTAAACCTCGGCTTAGGGCTCAGGCGAGTGCACCCTAACGCTCATTGGCCGACCGCCCCGCCCCGCAGAGCACCCACCTACAGGTGCCAAAACTCCAAATTCTTGGAACTTTTTGATATTCAACCTCAGCACTCCATCACCCAACGTCCAGTCGCCGTCAACGAGTCGCCAATCCGTCAAAATGGCCCCCCAGAAGAAGAGCAAGAAGGATGCCAACAGCATCAACTCCAAGTTGGCGCTTGTTATGAAGTCCGGAAAGGGTACGAAACCGAATTCCCGCGCCGCGACGAGAAAACCAATGGCTAACAGAAATTCTCAGTCACTCTTGGATACAAGTCTACCCTCAAGAGCCTCCGATCCGGCAAGGCCAAGCTCATCATCATTGCTGGCAACACTCCTCCTCTCCGCAAGAGTGAGCTCGAGTACTACAGCATGCTGTCCAAGGCCCCCATCCACCACTTCTCCGGCAACAACGTAAGTTGAACTGCGCTACGTTTCCTTCATGTCTATCATCTTGCAGCTTCATGCAAGATGGTTCTTTTCACTTCTCAGGAATGCTTGCTCGTCAAGCTTTTCTCTGGCGTCAAGAAGAAATTCTTGAGGCCTGCCCAGAGAAGAAGTCGTCACGACTTTGGAGGGTTCATAGGCTTACCCGTCTCCCTACAGATTGAGCTCGGTACCGCTTGCGGTAAGCTCTTCCGATGCTCCACCATGGCCATCCTCGACGCTGGTGACTCCGATATCCTCAGCGACCAGCAGGCTTAAACAGCCAGCTAAAGGAGAGTGCATTTCATGGCGTTTCGGGTAAAAAGGGTCCAGGGCATTTGAGGATATACCAATCAATGTGATGAAAAAGCGACGACTTTCAGCGAGAGCATGCCCGCCGCAAAGGCGTGGAGGTTCTCCCCTCGACCTATGTGTCTTGGGCTTCAGCTGGGCTTGGCATCGATTGCCAGTCCAAGTCAAATGAAAAAATAAAGCTCATGACCGTTGTTCCCCGCCATTAGTTGTCTCTGTGCCTGTCCGTGTCTTGTCTCGAATATGGTGAATGCCAAGGTTGTGTCGTCGTCGGCTGTACCTGTAACCCTCAGGGACTCAGCACGGGCACTTGACGGTAGACAGGGTCAGCAACATGTTTCCGATCTGTTCGTTCATCTCTCTGAACTGCATGTCATTGCTCGTAACGAGCTATGGTATTATGTCTGCCTAGACATTATGATCCCTTAACTGGTCAGTTTCGGTGATACAACGATGGCATGGATATCCTTGAAAGCCAGTTGGTGCAAGGGATTCTGGCAAATTAGACATTGCCGACGCCCGGTAGTCGTGTTGGCCACATTCTCACATCGGTCACCATGGCATGAACAAGTTGCTCCAAGCTCTTGCGCATTAAACCTTCTAGCTGAAGCGCGACGAGCAGGGTTTCGAGTACAGTTACGAGTGGTTGAGAATGTGGCCATATTCAAGTTACAGCACTGTATCAGCAACAAGAAACCCTTTGTGCAATCAGCCGCGAATGGAGGCCAGACTCCCTTTCCCCTCAGTACACACAATCGATTCGTCATAAATCACGGAGTGGCTACTTCTAACGGGTAGAAGCTCCTTGCGAAATGAAGTCGATGAAGCAGCTTCCAAACACAGGCATCAACATCCCCGCCCAGCATCAAGATCCTTTCATCGCAATTTCCAGTCTCTTGATTAGAGGCACCAAAACAGAGGTCATGCACGCGACGCATGGATCAGGCCTTGACCATGTCAATTTGCGGGAGAAACACAGACAGAGCTTCCTGTTGCCCTGGCCAATGAGTCCAAGGGTGGGCGATCAAAGGGGGAAGCTAGGAACGGTGCTACGTCTGGGCGGGAACCTCCGCAGTCAAGACAGAGAGCAAATGGCACGTTTCACCATGAGAGTCGACGGAGTATTGGAGGTGTTGCAGGCCGCGCAAGAGTGATGAGCTGCTACAGTATGAGTTGCAGCGGAAATACCGTGACGGTCGGTCCCTGCAGCGTCCATCACAGAGGATACCATCCATGTTGGAGACGGCTAATAACACTGCCATGCCTTGTGTAGCCTCCCTACAGATACACTGCCATCCATCATCTCTGACATTCAACTCCCGTCGACAAGCAGCGCCTTGTTCTTGAGCAATCACCGACCGCCGTGGCAACTGCGCAGCCGCATTCCGAGGACACGTCCACGTACAGTACCCGCACTCTCCCGTCACCTCCATCTTCGGCATCACCTCGACGCATCCATTTCCTTTTGGCTCTGGTTAGTGGAGCTTGTTTCAATAATAACTGAGGCTTGACTGCCCCAGAATAACTCTCCTGCTCGGCTTCTGGACGCTCCAGCGCCACACGCTACCGCACCGCACCGCTACCCCTACCCCGGGCTACCCAATTTGAGGCGCAGCTAGAGGCTCCCACCCTTCGGGCACTCCTATTTCGCCCTCCGCTCTGTTGAGTATTTGTGTTCCATGTCACTTGGGCGACGTGCAGCAAGCCTCAAGCCGCAGAGTCTCGACCATCATAATCAGCATATTTTACTTACCTCTTGACTTGGTTGCCCGCGCACATTTTGCTTCTGAGCATAGCACCTGCTCTTCTCTTTATTCCACGTCTAGAGCGTTTGTCACAGCGACGCTCGTTATCGCGACATGTCTGCCGTTACCAAGAAACCCCCGGCTGGCGGTGTCGGTCGGGTGTCCCACGCCGACTCGAGTCCTTCTCCATCTCTATCTCGCTCCAACTCCAGGGCATCGACCCCTACTAGTGGCCATGCGCGGACGCGATCGCTACGAACCGGAACGCCTGTCTCTGCCCGTGCCGCTGCCGCTCGGAGGGACACAGGGCTCAGCAACGCCGAAGCTGATGCCCGGGCCGAAGCCGCTGCTGCTCTGGAGGATCTGCAGAAGCGTCTCGAGAAGGAGGAGAAGCAGTCACTTCAATATCACCGCCAGGGCGAGGTCCTGCAGTCGAAGCTCGATGAGTCGGTCAAAGAGTCGGCCAAGTTGGAGGAAAAGGCCCACGAGTTTGAAGAGCAGATCGAGACGTTGAGGAACGAGAAGCGAGAAATCACTCGCCAGATGCGAGAGATGGAGTCCATCTACGAGGCGGAGCGCAGTTCCATCCTTAAGGAGAAGGAAGACATGTCGAATCGAGAAGAGGAGATGCAGGCCATGATACAGAGGCTCAAGGACAGCCTAGCCCAACGGAACAGTACGCCCGAAGAGAACCGCCCGTCGAGACAACGTACGCGTACGAGACTTGCCTCGTTTGACATCACGATGCTAACATACTTCAGATACAGGCAGTTCATCCCCCTCTCTCGATAGTGGCAGCTTTGCCCCGCCGTCCTCCATACAACGAAGTGACTCACGGAGCAGCTCGAAGCTCATCCTCCAGAAGGATAAGCTGATCGAGTCTCTACGTCTGGAGCTTGCAGAGGCCCAGATCAAGCTCGTCGAGTCGGAGAACCAGGGCGGCGGCAGGTTGCACGAGGTCGAGCGTCTGCTCATGGAAGCTCGCATGGCCAACGCTCGACTTATGGAAGACAACGAGAGTTACCAGCTTCTTCTCCAGGAGCGGACTCTCAAGGGCGACTTTGGTCAGAACGACTTCAGTTATATGGGCTCTAATTCCAACCAGGACGCGCTGAACGCTCTCGAGGGCAAGACTGGAGGGTCCAGCCTTGCCGACGAGCTTTCATCAGCTGGCGAGGCCGAAGCCCATGAACGACACGAGAACGACCGACGTCTGGAGAACGAACTCAAGTCCATGAGGGAGCAGAACAAGGCCCTTACACTATATATTAACAAGATTATTGAGCGCCTTCTTCAGCATCAGGACTTTGAATCTATTCTGGATCAGTCGAGCGATCTCAAGGCCCTCCCGGATACCAACAAAGACCTACCTCTACCGCCTACGCCATTGGACAGGCAACAGTTTCCTCCCAATCTGCTGCAACGGGCCAAATCCATGGCCGTTGGCCCTACGAAGCCGAGGCCGAGACCCATCTCTGTCATGTCACCTTCAACGACCTCGAACCACACCGACCCCGACAAGGCTCCTAGTATTCCCATCGGACTGACGCGGTCGACGAGCACGAGGAGATCGCGACCTCAGAGCGACCAGTTCACGGGGGCGGCCAGTCTCGTCAGCCAGATGTATAGAGGACCAGACGGCCCCGTCTCTCCACCCCTGGGCACACCGAGACACTCGCAGACCTTCTTCTCGCCGCCCAACATGTCAGGCAACCCTAATGCGGCCGCCCGTATACCTAGCGGAACCTCCGTGGCCACCTCTGGAAACTTCCCTGGCATGAGGAGTGAGACGTCGAGCTTGAGCGGAGAATCTGGCGACATGTCTACGGCTTCTTCGCAGTCACCTCCCCGATCCCACTCTGATAGGCACACGACTTCGTTTGCGGGAGGCAAGCCACGACCACTGCGACTCGTCCAGGAGAACCAGGACGCCGTCAAGGAGAACAAGAGGTCAAGCTGGTACTCTCCGTTCACATGGGGCGCGAAGAAGGAGGAGCCCCAGGCTCCATCCAGCAACCCAATTCCCGAATAGGGAGTTAGTGAGTCAGACCCGGCGGTAATGATGATGAGGAGCGAGTTGCTGGCTTGAATGGGCGTGGCGGGTTGGATATACATATTCACGGGGTATTCATAGGGACTGATGACTGGACATGTACGATTTACGTCATTAGATATAGCGGCGTTGGGTTCATGGATTATCGCAGGCTCTATCGACACTGTCTCGTTATGCACTTTTTGAGATGGGCGGTGTTTTTTTTTTTTTTTTTTGGGTAACGTCTTGGTTGTCCTTGGGATAGAGATAGCATTGATGATGACCCTGTAGAGATTTATGGTTGCTGGCTGGCTGGTTGTGATGAGGCGTGATGGTTGGGGAATGACACTCATGCTCCGTTAGTAGTAGTTATAGTTGAATATTGAATTATGCCTCTCTATAGCTTTTCCTGTTGAGTCTGTGCAAGTCACATTTAGAGTTGAATGGGGTCGGGTTGTTACGGCTACGCAACTCGTGGCAGTTAATCAACCGAATTGTCGACGTCGAGACTACAGTGACAATAGGTTGCGATGAGTTGATGGAGCTATCACGAGTTGATGAACCTGTATCAAGTCCCAACAACTCTCAGTCGACCGAAACTACTCTTCCACATGATATCACTAGGGACTTGATAGAAGCCCCGTGGCCGATGACGATTTCCTGCACATGGGACTCTGTGCTACACCAGCCCTAGCAGCCGATATCGTCCTCCTGCCATGACCCCCAAGCCAAGGGACCAACAGGAGTCACGCATTCTCTCACTCACTGGGGGACCCTTTGTGCATGCTGTACAAAATCAATAGCCTACGAAAAAAAGGGTGCTACGATCACTAGGCAGAGTCCACGTCAATACCCTAGTAGGGTCAAGGGAAAAAATCACTCCATGGACTGTGATGTGTAAGGCGCCTATTCGCAAACCACCACCCGCGTTGCCCGCATAAGTAGACACCCCCCCAAGCAGCGACGAACAAGTGGCCGGGCAGGGAAAAGGAGAGACTTGGGCGTGACGGGGTTTTTTTTTTCACGTCTGACAGCTCAGCCCGGCCTGATGATCCGCGCAGGAACCCGAGGAGGCGATAGGTCCGGCGTGTCAGAAGCCTCTTTTTGGGCGGGATGGGCGGGATGATGGGCGCGTGGGGTTTGGGCGTTTTTCGTTTTTTTCCCCCTTGGGGGTGAAAGAGTGGGATGGTTGATGAGAGGGAGGAGAGAGTCACTATCGTCATACAATAAGATCCAAGACAATATGTGTTTCTCATGTGCAGAGAGAGGAGGTGCCTTGTTGATTACTGGACGCATGCTCGGGGGTTGCGTCATGAAGGGTTTCCTAGGCACCCCAGGCTAAGCACTCGCAGAATCAG